>JAJJMC010032716.1:20746-110605 GCA_023531435.1 Papaver californicum | reverse complement strand
TTATGTATGTTCATATTGTGATAGAATATACATGATAAGGTTTTACACATGCCATACAATTCAAATGTATCATTGTAGAAGTGTCTGGGTATTTTTTAACTTCCAGATAATATATTGAGAGAAGGTAACTAGGTGGCTTATGTTTGTAGGAATTGAACCCTCTTCAGTTTCTAACAGTCAGTTTATATGTTCAGTTTTTTGTTGCAGCAGACTCTTCAGTTGAGAAACTAGTGTTAGCTTCGAGAAGTCTCTGCAGAGACGACTACGACTTCTCCATGATATGACGAATGCAACTACCAGATATCTCTGAAAATACTAGGACTGCAGCAAGGGGTGTTTGTAACATAGATCTCTCAGTTCAAAACTTTTACAACTCCACAGCAAAGGGACCCAGAAATAGAACTCGAATTTGTTACATTCTTCCTTTTGCACCCTACTTTACCATTTGTACTCAGGAGTCAGAATGTCCACAACACTGGCCTCGTTCTGGTCTGCATTTTTTGACATCAGAACCTATAGATGTTGGAGCCTCTTTTAAGACTTATCATTACTAGTGTTATATTGGGTTGTCAGGCCTTTTCAGTCAGATTTCTGTTGTGAAATTACAGATTCATAAGTGCCAATGAGCTACACTGGCAATGAGTTACCTTTTATTAGGACTTCTTGGTGTCAAAAAGTAGGAAAATAGTTTGTGATTTTGTTTTATTACGGCGTCAATGTCGCCACTCTTTAACTTTTCGATTTGAGGACAATGGCATTGAGATTTCCATTAACTACAAAGTAACAATTTTTGATTTCCAAAAATAGGTTCTACTACCAATTAATAATTTTTGTTATCTCAGAATAGGTTCTATTGATACAATGGTATTATGACTTAGGTAGGTTCTTCTTGTAAAACCTAATATGTATATTCTATCATCAATATGAACATACAGAATTAGAAGCGGAAGCAAAAGAAAGAGATTATAAATACCTCCAGCCATTGATCTTTACTCCTTGAGTTTGTCTTAATTTCTAGGTTGTTATGAACTTTGGTTCCAAACCCTCCTTCTCAATTTTAGATGGTGTATACAGAATGAGAATGGTTTTGGTGACTTCTGTCCAATTTTTCTATCTTCTGTATACTAACCCTAACCATCATAGAGTAGTTACCCGATAGATATAGTGGGTGGTTTTTCTAAAGGTGGGAGAGTCTAGTGGATTGTAACTTCCCAACAAATGGATCAAATCCTTTTTCCCTTTTAAGTTAGCCCATATGGGAAAAAAGCCTTACATTCTCCCACTTGATCCATTTCACGAGAGACTCCATATACGGATCATGGCGACTAATCCTCTTTAAGAGCAAGAATTAATATTCCATGTATCACAATATACTTAGTCTTTCACCACTCGTACTTAACTTAATGAGTGAACCATATGTTTACTCTAAGGTCAATCTATAATGATATTTCTCAACAAGATAACTAAAGTAAGTACGTACATAAATTCCAAATGAGAAATAATCCAACTAAATAAAAGCTTCAGAAAAAACATAAAGAATGTACTACATAATAAGACCAAGTCCCATCCTTACTACATGATCCTTGAATTCTTTAATATGCATGCCTTTAGTCAAGGGATCAGCTATCATCAATTCAGTGCTAATGTGTTCAATGATCACTATTTTCTTGTACACGTTCTTTTACGGCTAGATACTTTATGTCGATGTGTTTACTTCGACTGTTATTACTCTTAGCCATAAAACAACAACTGAATTTCCACAATACATTCTTAATGGTCGGCTAGTAGAGTCAACAACTCTTAGCCTAGATATGAAGCCTTTCAGCCATACACCATGTGAGGTAGTCTCAAAACAAGAAACGAACTTAGCCTACTACTTCAAGACTATTTGTTCGTTTATATATAAGCATGCAATCCTTAGTACCTTTAAGGTATCTCAACATTTTCTTCGCAGCCTTCCAGTGATCGATTCCTGGGTTACTCTGATGTCTTCCTAATACTCCAACGACATATGAAATTTCATGTCTAGTATAGACATGAACATACATAATGCTACCAACAATTGAAGCATATGGAACATTTTTCATTTGTTCCCTTTCAATGTCATTCCTGGGCATTGGTCCAAACTGAACCAATCATCTTTTACAATGGGTGCTACACTTAAGGTATATACATTGATCCAACACAAGGAAACAAATCTTGCTCCCACTGACCTTAAGGTATATACATTTATCCATAAGTCTGAATCTTGTAGAATTTATGGCTTGTGAAAATAACATAAGATCATTATCGGCTCAAATATTACAATCTGAATCTCGCAGATACACTAAATAGTCACTAGAAATAGTTGAAAATCAACTTGTCACTTGAAACAGTAGGTGGAAGTTGATCATTATCTTTTTCTGGAACAGTATCCTGAAATTAATCACTCCCACTAATCAAGTCATTCTCAAGAAATTTAACATTTCTTGATTCCACAATTCTAGTGCTATGAAGAAATCTACTATAGTACTCTCCAGCTCTATCTGATCTCACAATCTTAATGTGCTTACCACATTGTTTCTCTACTTTAACCTTAAACAATTTAAAGGCATCCAAAACTTCGTCTTTGGAACGAAACAAGTAAATATACATGTATTATGAATAATCATCTATGAAGGTGATAAAGTATTTCAGATCATTAACGTTCATTTCTGGACAACAAATGTCCGTGTGTATGATCTCTAATAGGTTTGAACTTCTCTTGGCACCAATTTTGTGTTTGTTAGTTTGCTTTCCCTTAATGAAACCAACACAAGTATCAACATCAGTAAAGTCTAAAGTACCAAGTACCCCATCCTTTACCAATCTCTTAACTCTCTCAATGGAGATATGTCCCAATCTCCGGTGCCACAAAATAGAGGAGTCCTCATTCATAATACATATTTTTAACCCAATATTAACATGCATAGAACTATGAGTGATATCATTTTTTAAATAAAGACGATAGACAAAATACCATAACCAATAACTTCAGAATTTCTGAGAATACTGAAACCAGAATCTGAAAAATTAAAGGAAATTCATAAAGGTACAAGTCTTGAAACTGAAATCAAGTTTCTAGTGAAACCTGGTAAATAAAATGTCTTTTCTAAATGCAAAATAAAATCACTACTTAAAATTAAACTGCATGTCCCAACAACTTCCACATGTGAACTCATCTGACTGCCTGAATAGATGTAATGTTCACTTCTCGTTGGTTTCCTTAGGTTTGTCATACCCTGCAAGGTATTCGAAACATGGATTGTAGTACCAAAGTCAATCCACCATGTATTATGATTAATATTAACCATATTAAATTCATAAACAAAAACACTAGAAAATTACCTTTCTTCTCAAGCCAAGTCTTAAACTTAATGCAATCCTTCTTCATGTGTCCCTTCTTTTTACAAAAGAAACACGGAGACTCCTTATTTATGCGTTAGTTAAATGAAAGCTTTCCTCTTTCCTTATTTTGATCCCTTTTCTTCTTTGAAGAAGAAGCAATAGTAAGGTTCACCTTTTCGCCCTCTTCCATCCTCAATCTCCCCTTTTCTTGAACACACATGGTCATAAGTTCATTAATTGACCATTTATCCTTATGTGTGTTATAATATATCTTAAAGGGGCCATATTGTGGAGGAAGAGTGCACAAAATGAAATGAACTAGGAAAGAATCAGACATGGTAACTTCCAAATCCTTAAGTTGGGCCGCAATATCCCTCATGCTCATGATATAATCACGCACATTCTTAAACCCATTGTGCCTCATGGATGAAAACTTCATAATTAAGGTGCTAGCAAGAGCTTTGTCAGAACTTACAAATTGTTCATCAATGTCCTTAAGTAGATCTTTAACCTTAGTATGCTTATCGACAGAACCCCGAATACTAGCACAAATTTTGGTCTTTATGAACATAACTGAGAGATGATTAGATCGATCCCATTTTTCATAAAGATCAACTGCATCTAGAGTAATAGTCTCAGTTATGCTAGGTGGTTCGTCTTTCCGAATAGCATAGTCGATATCCATCCACCATTGTAAAAGCACTCTTTCTTTCCACACCTTATAGTTATCACCCTTTAATTCAGGAATGTCACAATTGACATCAGAAATATTTCCAGTTAAAATTGCTGCAAAGAAAAATATATACATGCTTATAAACAAAAAATTTGAGACTTAAACTTAATCATGATTTACCAATGCAAGTCATGCATAAAAAATATGAATCTAGTGACATAAAACTTGCCTGTGGGCTAAAGTCCTACTCAAATTAGATTCATAACTACATGATGAAACTATTAAACCATATTCATTCCTTAATTCCTGTGGGTAGATTAAGGAACATAATTCAATATTTCACCCCAATTAATCATACAAATATAATAAAATTTCCTGTGGGCATATTTCATCATATTACGTATGATTAATTACAAATTTATGTCTAGTTTCCACATGTGATTTCTTAAGAAAAATTTAAATAACTAGAGATGTTGTGGCTACTCTCTAATTATTAAAATTATTAAATCACTTGACATATTTCTTTAATCTTGGTTTATGTACAATCCTAATTATAAACTTATGTACAAATTCATTTTCATGAAAGGACATAACCAAGTAAAAATTGTTTGGTCCACCGTTGAGGATATCATCTTTAAAAATTCAGATGCCATCCATTTTTTTCCAAGGTGTTGTGTCGGAGCATATAATATGAACCCAATAATGACTTTTATCATACTACTCATTATATGATTACACTACCATCAATACAGTCAGAAACTGTCACTCCAGCCGCCAAGACAGTAACAATATCTTTCTATTTTATTTATCCATTGCAGTTGTATTTATCTGCGATGTATGTTAAACAGGTCCCATAGCTTTAAACACAGGCTCATAGCCATTCATATCACGTAGATACCATGAGACTTGTTAACAGGGCTAGGAATGCAGCCTGCTTTCATGCTAAATATATTTTTAGAAGACTAATTGTACAATGGGGTTGCCAATGTGAACTTATCCATCGAAGCACCCCTAAAAGCCGCTCTTTCATATAGTAATTAAATATTAGTTGTGTAGCCCAACTAATAGAATCCCCTACCCCGAGTATTAGAGGAACACTGACCTCTATGTTGTTTGAAGACTAAAATTTCTTGATTTTTGTATTCTGATGGACAGTCTGGGGTATTTGGTTTGGTTAGAGTCGTTAGAATCAACCAGCCAATGTCAGCCATGGGAAACATGAAAGAGTGAGCCGATCTATGGCCTATTTGTATAAACTGTCTTGTTTTATGTGAATGTTCATAAGCACCTCATTTTACCATGGATGATATGATTTTCTTGGTTTCAGGTGCCTAAGTAATAAAGAATCAGATATACTTTATGGCTTACATGAACTTGGAAGTTTAATCAAGAAACATTGGAAGTGTCCAGGAAGGAATGTCATACATACTAAAACCAATCCATTCATGAGGTGCTAAAACGTAAACAGTTTGCAATGATTGTCCATACTACTTTACAGCCGTATGCCTGGCCAACAGTTCCGTCTGGATACAGAACTTGTTCAGACTTCTCAAAATATGAATGCTAGGTGTATTGGGCTGATTACTTAAAAGGTAGCAACACATCCAAAATTGACTCTCAAAATTATTCTAAGGCTTGCCCACATCTACCATGTAAACCCTCACTACCTAGCAAGTGTTCATGAAAGGTAAGATGTTTAAACTCTGAACCACGGGTCCACAAGCAACCAAAAGTGAGTTTTTAACTTAGATTTGAATTAAACTTCTTCAAACATGGATGAACCAGTAAGACAAAGTCAAATAAAGTTAGGCTAGTGGGATTAAAGTCTAACCCAGCGTATAACAAGATCTATTTCACACCTGAGTTGCAATGATCTTCTATCCCAGGCCTAGAGTTAAAAGATACAGTCGACTAAAACAATTAAATCAATAAAGATCCTCCCGTACTTTAAAGTTTAAAACAGTAATCTGGCACAACATCACTGTCAATAAAGTTTGAACTACAATGAACTAAACAGAGTACAACACTCCGCGAAGATATATTTAAGGACATCAAAACAGCTGACACCTAATGCTACAAATCTTTAAGTTAAGAGATTAAACAGACATCACAAGTCTTGTAATGGTCAAACAAGGCAGAGGTGATTACTGGCTCTGATACCAAATGTAAAACCTAATATGTATATTCTATCATCAATATGAACAGACAGAATTAGAAGCGGAAGCAAAAGAAAGAGATTATAAATACCTCCAGCCATTGATCTTTAATCCTTGAGTTTGCCCTAATTTCTAGGTTGCTATGAACTTTGGTTCCAAACCCTCCTTCTCAATTTTAGATGGTGTATACAGAATGAGAATGGTTTTGGTGACCTTCTGTCCAATTTTTCTATCTTCTGTATACTAACCCTAACCATCATAGAGTAGTTACCCGATAGATATAGTGGGTGGTTTTTCTAAAGGTGGGAGAGTCTAGTGGGTTGTAACTTCCCAACAAATGGATCAAATCCTTTTTCCCTTTTAAGTTAGCCCATATGGGAAAAAAGCCTTACACTTCTCGTTTTCAAAAACTCAGCAACTTTAGTATGATCATATTAAACATTGAATGATGATTTTAACCTGTCCTTAGGCCCTAAAACCTATGCCCGACATACAAAATGGAAAAGCTTGAGAGAGATGATGATTCAATCTAGTTTTCCTAATGAGTTTGTATCAATTGCAAAACTAATGAGTTTGTATCAATTGCCAGAAGATTTCCCTATGGGATACTCAGTGTCTGATAGCCAGATACTTGGTTTTAAAATTTAAAGATATGAGAGATTTGAAGAATTTTTTTCCTCACTAGTCACCATAGTACTTGCTCTATGTCACTGGAAGCGGTCATAATTGACCTACTGAGCTAGTGTGTGCGAGTCAACTGTTTTTTCTTGTAGGGAAACATATTTCCTAGTTTGGGATAATTAGATAGGTTTCTAATTGACCAAGGTTTTCTAGTTATAAGAGCGTCCATAATGGGACGATCAAATGGTTGATTAAAGATCAAAAGTGATCTTTAGTCCGAAAAAACGTAGCGCAGTGGGACGACGAGATATAGTGGATAGTCGAAGAAATCGACTGTAGCTGACTAGAAGTAGTCATTTTTCCCGATTAAACAGGTTATAGTTAAGCGGGCTCGTAGTGTACCGCTTGATGCTAAGCAGCGTCGTAGTATTTCGCCCAGAGCCAAGCGTTATTCTGGGACAACGCTCAGAAACACGGACGGTAAGCTAGTAGTTCGCCTGATCAAGCGTTACTCTGGGGCTTCGTCTGATGAAACGGGGTACTAGGATCATGCCCACACACAAGCGTGCTGCTGGAATACCGCTCAGTTGGAGCGCATTGCTAGCATGTCGCCTGGTCCAAGCGGAATGCTAAGGCTCCGCCCAAAGCAATACATAGTAAATTAAGTATACTAAGCTAATTAACTAAGCTAAACAATTTAACTAAACTAAGTTAATTAACTAAGCTAAGCTAATTAAGCGGTACTGTAAGAGTCCGCATAGTATCCATTACTCTAGTGCATTACTTAAGCTAAGCAAATTAACTAAACTAAGTAAATTAACTAAACTAAGTAACTAAAAGCTAAGTTAACTAATTAAGCTAAGTAATGGAGCGGTACTCTAGTGCTCCGCTTGGGTTTTGTAGGCGGGACGCTAGGGTATCGCCCGTCCCATTCTACTAACACACTCAGTTCGCACAAGTGCAACTCTTCTAGGCGCTATGCTAGCACTACGCCCGACCAGACGCGATTCTGGGATACCGCCCATCTCTCTGGCGTGATCCTAGGATACCGTCTAACTATAGGCGTTACGTTAGGATTTCGCCCCACATCAGGCGTTATGCTAGGAGACCGTCTCGAGGAAGCGTAATCCTAGGACTCCGTCCGTCTTTCCAAGCGCATCGCTAGGACACCGCTTCACCCCAGGCGCATTGCTAGAACACCTCCTGACTATACACGGTGTTCTTGGGCCGGAATAAAAACTGAAACTTTTAGTCTTTAGTCTTATAGTCTGATCGCATGATTGTGGATGCCCTAAGGGTTTCCTTTTCCTAGCTAGGAGACTAATACTCGGGAATTAAGCTTGTGATTCCTATATAAGGATGTCTAGGCAATGAATTTGTGTAACACCTGTATTTTTCGTATGCCACATACTCTAGCATACGTCATTGAACGAGATGAATCATCATCTCGGGTCTATGTTATGTACTCTGGGATGCGTTATTGATGCATCTCCTCAAGCCTGTGATGCACATTTGGTAAAGTGATGTATCATGTCCCGAAGTTCACAATTTGGTGATGATGTGTACTCTGTGATGCATTGCTAGGAGAACTGCATCCCCTCGAACTTATAATGCACACTTGGTGCAAGTGCATTAGCTTGGTATTATGATGCTACATGATCATTATGCCAGGTTGCTTGCTAAGAATGCATCACTATGGTGCATTTCGCAAGTAGGACATTGGCCGAAAACAAGATATACTTCATATGCATATCATTGTGCCTATGTCACTATCGCCAAAGCAGTCGAGTGTTAGTACATGGTATTTAACTCCCAAATCTTAATATATATAAATATCAAGGAGGTGTTGCATATAGACCAAGATGCATTATTTTGCATTTGTTGCATGCTTGAGGAAACATATAATGTGATAATATCATATTGTTGTGTTGCTTATCGAGAGTACATCTCT
Source organism: Papaver californicum (assembly GCA_023531435.1). Taxonomy (NCBI): domain Eukaryota; kingdom Viridiplantae; phylum Streptophyta; class Magnoliopsida; order Ranunculales; family Papaveraceae; genus Papaver; species Papaver californicum. The sequence goes on along the minus strand of JAJJMC010032716.1, from coordinate 101,838 downwards.
TTAATGCATTCCGGAGGAAAGGTGAATGTTGCAGCAATTTGCATGTCCATAACATGAGAATGATTATTGTCGAACTAAGTATCATCTCTTGCGAAAGTCCCTTGACCTAGATGAATTAGGCGTTACTCGGAATTGGCCTTATGATACAAGTTGGTAATTATTGGTGATGTAGATTTATATACCTAACCATATCCTTTCGAAATGATTAGACCTTGGCATCGATGTTGGATTTGCCTTAATATGCTTAAGTTGCTTATTCCATTCTAGATGACTTCTTCAGACGAACTACGGTATGTGCTTGAACCCTTTATGATATGGGTAGGGTATGTTGGCAGCTGCATCGCAGTCCAACATTTTGTTGCTCATACCATCTAATTGGGAGATGATTGTAACATTTTGTAACTCATATCATCTAACTCGGCAAGAGATAATTTTTACCACACTTGATAAGGTAGTTGCAGTCAGTTTGCTAGATGTCCATACTTCCTATAAATCTATACGGTGTTGGGATGCACCAATTGCGGATTGGGCATGGCCAAAAGAAATGAAGCTAACCAGATTGCAAGTTAGGGGATACTGCACGAGCCACTTGCATCACTAGGATCATACACAACATGGATTTCATGTATTAGGATGCTGCACCCTTGGCACAAGTAAGATCAGTTCATGCACCTAGCGCATGGTCGAATCAAAGTGAGGTCTCAGAAGATAGTTCTCTACTAGCCTATGTACTAGTTCAAGGCATGAACAAGGCTTTTACAACACTTGCAAGTCTGTGATGAATGCCAAATGCACTACCATTGGCCGGTATGGACCTACACCCTTAGCAGAACATGAGTCAAGTTGGAGAGGTGTTGATCTACGCTCAAATTATCATGCTTGCAAAGCGTGTTGGGAAAGACAAATCAATGTGAGTTTGCTTGGTAATCCTTGGAGTTTTACAGCCTGGTTACTCGTGTCAGATTGGCGCATCGGGGAGTTACGACCTTCACAACGTGTTGGGGACGAAATGCAGATGGTTCAGTTGAAAGGTATAAGGCTAACCTCATAGCGAAAGGCTACACCCAACAAGATGGTGTCGATTACGAGGACACTTTCTCCCGGTGGTAAGAATTGCATCGGTTTACCTAATACTAGCCTATTGTCATAATTATGGACCCTTGAGCTTCATTAAATGGATGTTAAGATGGCCTTTTTCTCAATGGAGAACTGGATGAAGAAATTTATATGGAGTAACTAGAGGGATTCGTGGATAAAGGTCAAGAGCGTAAAATTTACAAGCTCCAAAGATCAATTTATGGACCAAAACAATCATCTAGGAAATGATATTTACAATTTAACTAAGCAATTGTCTCAAATGGGTTTACGATGATTGAAGAAGACCATTATGTGTACGTTAAGAAGTCCGATAAAGGTTTTCATTATCCTGTCATTGTATATTGATGACATTCTTATGGATGGAAGTAATATGAAGATTATTGTCGCCATTAAAGAGTGGTTGTCCTCCACTTTTAAGATGAAGGACATGGGTGATGCAAGCTATGTGCTCGGGATTATGATCCTTAGAGATCGTTCGAAGAAAATTTTAGGTTTGTCTCAAGAGACATATATTAAAAGAATTCTTGCACGATTTCAGATATAAGATTGTAAGCCTATAGACATTTCAGTTGCTAGAGGTGATAGCTAATGCGTGTCATTTATACAACAAATTAATTCACTTCTTCCACAAAATTAACTAGTAATATAATGACAAGGAGTTCGTTCCCACGAAGAGCAGTGAGTTTCTAGATGTTATAAAGTAACCAAAAGGGCGGTTTTAGGTTTTGAAAGAAGTAAATAATAAAAGAGAATAAAATAATTTATTTCAAACAATGAAAAAAAGATGATTAAGGAATCTTTCGCCGTCATTGAACTGAAAATTAATCATACAAGTTTATTTCTAGTTGAATTTATATTGTTACCAACCGTAGAATAGCAATAAGCTTTGTTATCCTCGGAATTCCTTACTTCACTGGTACAAAAGTGCTCGACTACCATATTCTATCCAACTACCCACCAAGAATAAACTCTCAAAGTGTAGATTAGTCGAATGTTTTACACTCTGTGAATCAGGTTGATCCTAGTATCAGAAGCATATGCTCGGTACACTTACTAGTGTTATCTCTATACACAATTGCTTAACAGAATCCCCCTGTCAGTTCTCATGATGTACTGCTTGTCTAAAGAGTTGAGTGACAATTACACATATCACACAGCTTAAAACTAGTAGAAGAAATATTAATAGGTTGATTCAATTGATCACTTTAAATAACCCATCAACATTCTTAGACAATAAAAATAATAAAGATAATCAATAATAAAAATAAAACTTAAAATAAACTTGATTTAAGAAATTAAGATTTCATTGTTCAGGATTTTGAAATCATCCCTAATCAAAGAAAGAATTATCTAGACATATCTAAAAGTATTTAAAAATAAATAAAAAATAAAGAATTAAAATAAAATAAAAAAGAAAGAATTAAAATAAAAATAAAATAAAAAGATTACAAATAAAGCCAGGAAAAAGCTCTCCTCCAAAAGTTTGAAATTGTAGAGAAAATTGTGTGTGAAAGTTGTATCTAGGCTCCCTTTTATATGTGCTTTTGTAACCTCCTCTTGATGTCTATCTAACTAGGAAACCTGATAACCATCAAATCTTCCACCTCTTTTTGATCCTTATCCAATTAGAAAACTTAACCTCCTCAAATAATAACACCCCCTCTTAATCTCTATCCAATTAGGACACTTAACCTCCTCAAATTCCAACAAAACCCTAATTTTCACGTCCAACGCAAGCCCAAAACGCATCCCTCCGATCTCTTCCCGCATACGCCCAGCAGAAACCAAATTCAAGTTGGTTTCACTGTATTGCTCATCTCTTCGTCATACAAACTTTGAATTACCTCATTTTTTTGCATTGGCTTCGTATTTCAATTATAAATAATATGGTGATAAGAACTCCTGGATTTGAATGTTCAATTATTTACTTGGTAGTCATTTTTATGTATTTCGACGTTCTTTGCTTATTTTCATCGCATTCCTTCCACTTCTCTTGGCTCTAAACACTTGGAGCACTTCACCTCTTAGCTTTATTGTAGCCATTTTTACTCTTATTGGGATGATTCACCTAATAGAAATAAATAAAAGAAACAAAATTAATAACAAGTAATATGCAAGAATTATAACAAATATAAGTATGGATTTGACACTAAAATCATGTAAATTATGCACTTATCAATAGCTTAAGCCTTAAGATGTATTCCACAACCCCTGAAGAGAAACAAATGATGGCATGAGTACTCTATCCCAATGCAATTGGAAGCTTGATGTATGATATAATATGTACTCGGCCTTGCATATGTTATGTTGTTAGATTAGTCAGTCGGTACCAATCAAATCCTGGTTTAGCTAACAAGCAGTCAAAAGGATATTAAGGTATCTAAAGGGGACAAGTGATTTGATACTATGCTTCAAGGGTTCATATATGTGCCTCGGTGGTTATTGTGATTTTGATTGGATTGGCATAATGAGATAGAAAAAGCGCACATATGGTGTGTTTTTCTTTATAAGTGGAGGGGCCATCACATGGAGTAGTCATAAACAATCCTGTATAACGACGTCTACGATGAAATCCGTATTTACGGCTTGTCAAGATGCAGGCTCACAATCTATTTTCTTAAGTAGGTTCTTTCGAGGTTTTAAATTTACCGCTAATGCTTTTGATGCAGTAAAAATTCATTACGATATCATGTATGCACTTGCTTATGTGAAAGACCAGAAGTACCATGGAAGGGCTAAACATATCGATTGGAGGTGTTGTTTTATCAAAGAAATTATTACGAAGAAGAAGATATTTTTAAAGTATATCCCTAAGATATTGATGGAAGCAGATTCCCTTACTAAATCTTATACCTAGAGATGTGTTCGTGAATCATTTCAAGGCACTAGGTCTGCATGGGTGGCGATGTGATGCATCTTTATTTGTTTTTTCTTTCCCTGACACATGATGATCGTTGATGTATATGTTTTATGGATATTGTTAACTAACACATTGTATTTTTGGGTTGTCTTTTGTTATGTTTTTGTTAATTACTTATGGTCATGGATATACACATTAACATTGTTGCATGTGTATGCACTATGTTGAATTATTACGTCACCAGGAATTGAATGGTTTACTCACATAAGCGGTCATCTTTGGTGCTGGTGAAAACGAGCAGGGATGAGATTATATATCGCCTCGAAAAAAAAAAGATGATATTTATGGAGATCGTTGATGGATGAACCTATAATTTATCATACCTGAAAAAATAACCAAATGTGGGATCCTTTTGATGGCGCTTGTAGAAAGCGAGCAGTTGGAGATTTCAGACTAGGTGCTTGAGTTGCGACTGAGTCAAGATTTATAGTGTGTAAGAGTTTGTGAAATATACTTTTAGAGACAAGTAAACTCCACTCTAGCGCATTTTCATATTACGTGTGATCGAAGACCAGTATAGAAGTGAGACAATAGCTCCCTTCTTTTTTCACCACGTAAGTCCATATGATTAGGAAGATCATATGAGATGTACCCTTATGATTTTTGACTTCATTATGAAGTGAGGAAATCAATGATTGTTACTTTAATATGTTTCATATAGTCATGGTTGTTACGATTTAAGGACATATATGGGAAGGTGTTTGGTTCTGAAACTTTATGATGACAGCGCAAAAGGAAGGTCATCAAGCTCGTTTGCGTTTTATATTCATAGTCGACAACTTGTGTTGCCTCGCTGGAGAAGCAATTGAGGTGTGGATATGTTTACAAAAGCTAACATGAAGGTTAGACTATCTCTACGAGGGATCATATTAGTATAGACTGATGAGGTTTTGACCTAGGATACTACGAGATACGACCATTTTATTTAAGGGTTGTTGTCTCTATGTTGACTTATATTTAGTTGCTACTATGAATCTCATGAAATGCCGGTACTTTGACGGTCGCACGGTTTATTAACTAATATGAACGTCATTTCTTTTTGAACTATTTTTAGGAAGCGCATTTGGTGGTAGACACACTATGTGTGAGATGGGAGATTAAGGAATTCGGTTTGGACCCAAAAAAGACGCCCATATGTGTGGATGACCCAATAAGTAAGTCTATGATATGCGCATAAAATACATTATTTGATTATCAATTTTCAATGTTTTTCTTAGTTATTTTCCTTGTATTTTTGAGATATTATATTTATTTAGAATATTATAGGTACTTTGGAGTCATGAATTAAAAATAAAATAAAATTAAAGGCTCAAGACATCGCTTGGCAACTTTGAGGGTTGGAGCACACAAGTCTTAATTGTGTTTAAAAGAGAATTACTGGAGGGCAACCACCTGCTAGCCCATTGGTAAGGGCCACCCCACTTATCATCTATACCTAGAAACTAGGTCGAACCAAGTATGCCTTCGTCCGTGTCCTAGGTTCAGATGGTGTCGCTGAGAAGAAATTAGAACCTCGGATTTGAAGAATTCATGTAGGTTGGGTTCCAGTCGAGAGATTTAGAAACTGTGCTGATTTGGTGGTTTGAAGAAATATAAATATGGGTTCGAGAGTTAAAGAGTACTGCTAGCGAGAATGGAGGGTAAAGAATTGTTTCCGATGGCTGTGATGTAAAGAAGGAGGAGTCTGGTGGTTTTAGTTCGAATCAGTGAAGAAGACGAGATGGGAAAAGGCAGCAGAGAAGAAATAGAAAGTGGGTTTGCTCGAAGTGCCTGTGAGATGGGTTTGATGTATGAATTAAGATGGGTTTTAATTGAAGACGGGGAAGCAATATTGAAGGAGAATGGATATGGGTTTTGTGATAAAGAATCTTAGAAAGCAACAGAAAAACAAGGTGAAGAATGGATGACGAAGTGGTGATCGCTGGCAGAGTCTGTAGAAGAGAAGAAAGAAGCTTTGGGTTTGTGGAGCAGTAGAAAAATTCGAGTGTTTAGAGAGATGGGTACCGATTGTTTCAATCGGTGAGCTGAATTGTGGCCATACAATGAAGACTGTGGAGTTTCTACCGTGGTTAGAATGTGTAGTACTTGAATTTGATTGTTGCCGTGAAACACGTATTTGAATTATACAAAATCCTGGGAAGTACTTGTCGTGAATGAATGGTTGTATGAGTGTGAACCAATATGCAGGTGAGGAGTTGGATAATGTCGGAATTATAACAAGATATGTCGGAACTAACAAACAGAAACTGCAATGTGTTCGATGGAAGGCCTAAATGAACTGCCGTGAAGGAATTGAAATATCCTTGTCAGTTCTGCGAGACTGACAGGCCCAATGAATATGTCTTGGGCTTTAAGAGTTGCGGGCTTCTGCTTATGATTCTGATTTTTGGGGTTAGAGTTTTGGACTCAACTTATATTTGGAAATTGAAGAGTTAGGGTTATAATAGAAAAGAGATTTCTACTCTAAAAGAGATTATACAAGGGAGAAAACGATATTAGAGCAGCTTCAATAAGAGAGGAGGATAACTAGGTTTTTATCTAGTTTTCTTCTCACATTTTCAACTTCTTTTTGTGGGTTTGTGCAGGGAAGATTTCTCACATCTAGGGTTTGTAATTTATTTCTTCAATTCAACTTTGTGAACTCAAATTATTATGAGTAGCTAATTTTTTTTATTGGTTAGGGATTAGTTGAATTTTACAATACATTATTCTTTAATTAATACTACCTCCGTTTCAGCAAAAGTGTTACTATCACTTTTTTATTTTAGCCTAAAAATAGACTAAAATGAAAAAGTGATAGTAACTCTTTTCCAGAAACGGAGGGAGTAATTAGTTTTGTCTTAATATTATCGTTCATAATTTACTACAAATATCACCATGTATGATTGAGTGTTTGTTTCGACGAGTGGTCAATTGATTGAACTCAAATACAGAGCTAATTTAGGGTTTATTATACGCAAAAGTGATACTCCTTGAATACAAGTAACGTAATTGTGGTTATTGCTTGTAGTTATATATCCTAGTAATCACAAGTGGATCATGACCTTTGTTAAATTGAATTTGTGAGCTTTCCACGTTCAATTGCATTAATTAGCCTAATTTCATGAATCTTAATGCTCCTCGGGAATTAAACTTGATTAGTGCTTTTTACACGATAGGTTGTTCTCTTGGTAGAATTCATATTCGAGTCTTTTAATGTGTTTGTTGATGACTTGAGGAAATTTACGGGATATTCTTGCGATCAAGGTATTTTAGGGATTTTGATAAAACGAGATTAAATATCGATTTTAATTATTAGTACAATAACATGTTTTGTGAATGAAAACAAACTTTGACCAATATTCTAAACTCTTTGATTCTTTTCTACAATTTCTTAGTTTCTTTAACTAGTTTAATTAATTTCATTGAATATGAAAAATCCCTCCTTTTACAGAAGATTTCGAAACCGAATAACAACCCAGACCTCCCTGCGGGAACGAATCTTTCTTACTTTTGTTTCATATAAATCCTAAGTAGTGGGAAAGTAATAGATCGTCTCATGTATAAATGCATGATTCCAGGTGGAGAATCTTAGGGAAACATAAGGTTTCCTAGTTTGGGACAATTTCCATATTAAGATAGGTTTCCCAATTGACCAACCCCTGGTTGTGAGGGGTTTCCTGTTCCTACATTAATACTTGGGAATCAAGTTTGTGACTCATATATAAGGATGTCTAGGCTATGAGTTTAGCTATGATTTCTCAATATGAGGAATCCATCCCATCTCTTGGGTGGTATGTGAGAGACCATTATGGTGGAAGGGGTACATCATTATGGGCTGATGGAGTGATCATCGATTTTGAAAGATATGTCATTATGGAGTATTCATGGGTTACAGAGTACTTATCGATATTGAAATATATGTCGTTATGGAGTTGTTTGTGGGGAAAACGAATTTGAAGGCTAATTTAGGGAAAATTGGGTGAGCATGTGATAATTTGTCTAAACATTTATACTGGTGAACTTTTTTTAAAGTTCGAGAGATCAAAATCAGAGCAAAATTGGCCTAAACCAAGATATGGTCGTTCCAATTTTGTTTCAATCGCAAAGGAGAAAGAGAAGGGTTGGTCTTGGGGAGGAAAGCGGGAGAAAGGTTTGAAGTTAAAATATCAGACTCTGTGGGATGTGATAGGTGAGTAATAGCTACAAAAAATTCTCTATGTGTGACTGAGAAGGTAGTAAAAAGATCAAGATTGATCGACTTGTCTTGTTTCATTGTTCAATAGATTGAGAAATCTATTTATAATAGCTATTTTGACCGTTCAGTTGATCTCACCTCGTAAAAAGTGTTAATATTAAATTAGTGATGAAATGGAAAAGTTGGGGGATGTGACAAGGAACTGTTCCTCACTTTGTTTGAGGATGAATGGATGGTTGCTCGCCCACCTCTCATCTACTCTACTGCTGATTGAACCTTCCGGAGACTTTCTCTTTAGTGAGAGCATTGCTGCTAAGACAGATAAACTTTCTAGGTAGTTAAGGCGGACAAGCTTAGAAACGCTAAGAAGGAAAAGATTGTTAGAAAGCTAAGGCAGACAAGGTAAGGGGGCATCAACCCCTTGGATTTGGATGGACAAGAGAATTTTTTTCCCTCTCGACTTCTTCTTCTTTTATCTGCACTAACAGCTTTTATAACCCTAGCTTTGTTACTAACAGCTTTAGGTAAGTAAGCTAGATTATATTTGTTGTATGATTGCATAAAAATATCAGTTGAGTGGAATAATAATGTAAACTTGCATGAAAGAATGAATAATTTCACGAAACTTCGTTGTTAGAAAATTCAGATTTAGGGTCTTCACTGAAAACGCTGTAAAATCTTCATACAAAGTTCGTTTTTGATGATCTACCCAAACTTTTTGCCTAGAATATAATATATCTCCCACCTCAGAAGGATATGAGTTCATTCAGAGCCTCAAAAAGACGCAACATAAAAAAGTCAGGAATTTTTCAACTGCGACTTAGTTTAATGTTTCGATCGTATCTCTTAGCTCGCTTGTCCAGTTGATGTAATTTTTTAGATTGTTGTATAGGACATTTATATGAAGAGTTTGGTATATAACTAGTCCTTATATTCCTCACCAATTATTCTCATCTCTCGACTTTGTACAGGGCAGTGCAGAATTACACCTGACGAGCTTGGTGTAAAACGTCTTTTTAGGTCTTTGGACCATTTGCTTGCGTCTTAAATGTTTAATGAAAGATACTTACGTCGAGTAAATTTATATGTAACCTTCTACATACTTTTCTGCAAAGTTATATAGGCATTTTACTAAGTCAATATCATTCAGTTGAGCATGAATGTTGACATAAGGTAATTTTCAGGAATTCAGTTGTGGAATATAACACCTAATGATACCCAAGTTGTTATATACTAGTGGGAAATCCATCTAGGAGCTTGAGATTTGTTATGTAAAACTCATAGAACATCTGGGAATATCGTAATAAGCACCGGTGTTGTTATAATGATTTTGTACAAGGATAAATGTTGGTTAATCTAATGAATTTGATCATATATGTAATAATCTGATGAGGTCATCCAGGTGATGCATTCAAGTGATTACGTACATACAGAGAGACAGGGATGAGCGCCCTTAGTTGAGAGTAGGCACATATAAATTTAATAATTTATTCGAGGAATAAATTATGATTGATGCACAGTCCCCAGATATATAAGAACCTATATACACGACATTATGTAGACCGTAATGCGTCAATACTACTCAATGAGAGCCTTAATGAATATAAATCAATAGTAGGTCCATGCAACCTAGCTGAAAGTGAGCATGGATGAGTTCAGTATTGCATTATTGATAAATAGACTTCAATTATTAAAGGTCTATGTAGATATTGTGAATACAATAATGAATCAAAATTACTCAATATTGATATGTATATATGGAACGTGTTCAAGGGATTAAGTTGCAGAACCGATGCACCTGTAAAAAGTTTGAGTTGTTCTATACTAGTGGACAATCCATCTAGGATCTAGGTTCTTTTATACTAGTAGACAATCTATCTAAGAGATTTGATATTGAATAAAAAAGTCAAAGAAGATTATGGCACAAGAATATGTTATGAATATTTTGTATAGTCCAAGAATATCTGGGAGGAGACGCATCAAGCACCGATGTGATTATGAGGATAAAGTCGCTATATACTAGTGGGTAATCCATCTAGGAGATGGGGGTATCCATTCAGGAACAAGAATATATTCTGGATGTATATTTTGTATATTCAGAGAACATCTGGAAAGGATTCGTAACCAATACCAGTGGTATTCTGAGGAAAATACTAGTGGAAAATCCATCTAGGAGTTACCCAATCAGTGTAGATTCAATACAAATATTATATACAGAGATATATATAGGGAGAGAGACAGGGATGAGTACATACCTTAAAATTCTTGCAGAATTTTAAAGTTTGGTATTTCTGAAACCCGAGTCAGAAAATATTCTTTTACGATCTTAGATGAATATAAAATAACAAGACTTAGTTGTAGATATTACCAGAGATATTGCAGTTTTCTTGAACTTCGAATATCGTCATGTTGATGGATCTGTAAGTCGAGAATGTTCAACAGGGACATATATAGGCACGCCATCATCGACTGGGAGGTAACCTCAGTAATTCAGGCTTTTATTCTGACCAAACAGGCACACATGGATGGACAAGCATGAGGGAGGCCACATAGTTGGACAGACATAGAGAGGAGGCCATATTTCTGGACGGATAGACGAGGAGGCATGGTTGGACGGAAAAAACACGGATTGGACGGACAAGTGAGAGGACATGGATGGACGGACATGTGAGAGGAATCCATAACTTGATTTGGATGGACGTATGAGGAACCATAGCTTGGAAGGACAAACAAGGAGGAAGATTTGACGGACAAGGCATAAGAGGCAGCTTGGACGTACAAGCAGAGGAGAGTATGCTTGGACGGACAAGTGAGAAGCTGTTTATGGACGGACAAGTAAGAGGAAATACACAACTTGGATGGACAAGTGATAGACCATCTCTTTCTCAGACTTGGTAAGTCCATTCGATATAAAATGGAATAACTTCTTCTCTTGTTCATCACCGAGTAACTTCCCCCTTTTTTTAACCACTGTCATCACTTGTTCAACCATCAAGAGTAACTGTTGGATGTTGTTGATATGGTAACCAAGACTTGGTTCATTACCTCCTCCTTTACATGAGTACATCACTCACAGAAGAAATTATCTTCCTTTTTTTTTTTCTAAACACCAACTTCCCTTCGCGTTACCCAGATTGAGCGTCCATTAGTCATCACCAGTAGTAAGGTAAGCATACGTATTCTTTTCTTCTTCTTGAATTTACGTGAGTATATGCTCAAAGATGGAGTTAGGGTTTTCCAACCGAGCCCTTTTTATTATATAAATAGTTGTTGAAGTTGAAGACGCCACCAATCTTCTATTCCAGGGACGTGAAAAATGTTATCTTTGAAATTTTTTGTTGACACGGAAGAGTTTGGCCGACCAAGTTGGTCAGACACAATAAGAGGTTGGTAAGCGTGAGATATGTTGAGATAGCTATGGCATGGAAAGCTTGAATCCCGTCTAGAAATTTCTGTTTGCGCATCATTTACTATAAAGGCAGTAGAAACTTCATCCGATGTCCATTTTTAGTGGTTGACCCCAAATTTTGAAGCCAAGGGACTAAGCTATCATATGCAACAAGAATCAATTAATTTGATTTTACTAGGTCGACCAATCATTCGTGAACATATGTGATTAGTAATCTCGTGTAAATTTTCAGATTTGGTAGACTTTAGCGTAAGAGCCATATCTCTTAGCTCGTGTATCCGATTGACGCGTTCTTTAAATATGTTGTAGCAGAGATATGTACAACTTTTGTGAAGATACATTTACCCATTACTCACCCATAAGTATGTTTTTTCAAAGTTAGGGGACTAAGTATGTAATAACTTGGGTATACCACTTGGAGGTGTCCAAGAACTTCGAATTCGATGTAGAACGACTTCATCATGGAGTTGATATTGTAAGGAGTTTCAAGTAGTAGCAGGTAATTGTAGACAAGATACGGAACACAGTGAGCGTGAGATGATGACTTGAGTGATAGTTGGTAGCAGTAAGATGGAAGAAGGAGTAAGGAGAAGCTGGTGATGAAACCTGATAGTTTTCTTGATGTAGACAAACTCCATCTTAGGCGTGTTTGATTATCGACTTTATGTGTGTTGTACCCCCAATAGTGAAAACACAGGTGCAGAGGTATCGGCCCAAGGTGAAAAACGATATGGGTAGAGTGCTCGACAATAACCCTAGAGGACCAATTAGAGGAGACAGACAATCCTCTGCTCATGAGTATTCATCTTTGACGTTGCAGTTGATATGGAGTTTTCAAATCCATTACCAAGAACAAATTGCGCATCCATATCATATGTATTTAAAAGCGCATAACCCCCCAATCTATCCGAGTATCATGCCCCTGATGTTCCATTAAAATATTATATGACGAAGGATGAATCTTGGATGTTGCATTGTACTTCTCTACTAGTAGCAGTTGACGTTAGCCAACGATTGGGAAATACACAACAAGAATCTATGTAACGCCCGAAGATCTCAAGTAGGTAACGTTATCAGCATAAAATAGGTGGAACAAGCATCAAGTGACCGCGTCAGCTAATAGCGAATAGAGAAGTGGATCGGACAGTGTTGCAGGTTGATCAGAGGTGAGGTGGTGCCTTTGATGACAGCGGTGAACGTTAAAATCCTTGTGACAAGCCAAGTTGGTCGGACACGAGAAGGCATGTGTGGCCGACGACGATAAACCTAATTGAATTGGGAATTTGTATGTTGTTGAAATTAATGATCCAGTTGACTCTGATTAAAATTGATATATACGTGGAGTTTTCATACAATAAATGAACTTTATTCAAACTTTCTATCAACGATCTATTTCTTTGAATAACCAGTCTTTTAGAGATGGTGGATTTTCTAATGTGTTGGGAAGAGAATCTTCGTGCCAATTATCAGTCCCCAAGTGTATCTTACTTGGAAGCCACTAATAGAATAGACATATCATTATTTGATATAATTATCATGTCTCTAGAAATTAATCCTCTCGTATAGAATAAGGGAGATATCACAGTCTCCTTGTATTGTTGGTTATTGCTGATTTGCTATGGCTGGAGCAAGAACTTGAATGTAAATTGGTGTTGAAGTTGGTGTTAGTGTTGAGGATGTCAAACAATATGAGATGGAGCATACATAGATGGCTCTGTACCTCATAGGTGATCGTTTTGCTGATGAGACGTTTTTTCCCCTGAGTATTTATATGGCTTTACACGTTATTAAAAGTCATATATCTTCTCTTATTATGTAAAATCTGGTAGCAGTAGAAGCAGAACCCATTTTTACTTGAAGAGTGATATAACCATATGTATTTATGGGTTTTTATTCAGGATCCTTAGTTGTTGCTGGAGCATGTTCACGACGAATAATACCTACGGCTTTGAGTGTCTTGATAGGGACGATGTTGACGACATCCTTCTCTCACCAAGTTATGTATCATTGAGACAAGTATTGGTGCGCAATCCCTAATCACACATTTCTTTCCCCTTATCTATCTGAGCAGGTTGAGGATATATTTCATTTTAAAAACATAGTCGTCGGTCAGGCACAACATGGTTGAGAGCAGTAAAAATGTCTCTGCGTTGCGCTTTCGAGCAGTAAAGAAGCTTGCACATGTGTTACATTATGGATTAAACTGTTTGATTGATAGGTTCTCCAAACATGGTGAAACTCATAACAAGGAAAGACTTTCTGTGTGCTCTTTCAGTCTCCAAATGCAACTCTCCTAAGCTTTGTCATTTCTTGTTATGTTGGTAGATATTAAATAAGAGGTAACTTGATGGTGTATCATATATCCACACTTATAAGAGTTGGGAAGTCAGGAGAGACTAGATCTTCCCTTGGTTGTTGTTGACGTTGAGCGGCACTAGAGCTATCGTTAGTGTCGCTTGTATTTGGTTGTCCTTCCTGTGATGCTGGAGTTGGAATTGGTGCTGCATGCTTGGGTTGTTCCTCTGGTGTTGCAACTTTACTTTTTCCTCCTTCAGTCACAACACTCACATATGGTTGAATTATTTTTTAGTCATCTGTTAACACGAGTCTCACAAGATGATTCATTCATAGCAGGTCTGGCTCTCTCCAGCAAATCAGGTGTAGTATTAGCCGGTCGCCTGAGTCTGGGAAAGAATGTCTTGCATCTGCATTAAAATCGGTAATGGTAGGCGGAGCATGAGTGTTCCCAACTTCTTCAGCATTCTAACTAAAAAAAAGGGTGTTGGTAACAAAAGAAATATCGCTAGGAGTACCGGTACTAGAAAAGTTGGCATTGCAAGTTAGTCACTGAAACTGACCTAAGATCAACCGCTTTGAAAATGGTGAAAATTTGATTTTGCAACCAAGAGGTTGATCTCCCACTGTGGTCGCTAAATTTTTTGTGGGAGATAACGAATTTGAAAGCTAATTTAGGAAAAATGGGGTGAGAAAGTGATAATTCGTCTAATCCTTAAACATTTGTACTGTTGAAGTACTTCTAAAGTTCGAGAGATCAAAATCAGAGCAAACTGTCCTAAACCAAGATATGGTTGTTCCAATTTTTTTTCAGTCACAAAGGAGAAGGATAAGGTTTGGTCTTATGGAAGAAATCGAAAGAAAGGTTGAGGTCAGAGTATCAGACTTTTATGGATGTGATAGGTGAGTAATATTTATGAGCAATTATCTGTGTGTGGATGAAAAGGTAGTAAGAAAATCAAGATTGATCGACTTGTCTTGTATTTTTGATCAATAAATTGAGAAATTTATTTATAATAGATATTGTAACCGTTCACCTGACTTCACCTCGTAGAAAGTGTCGGTAGTGATGTAGTTCTGAAGTGGAGAAGGTGGAGGATGTACCTAATAACCATTCCCCACTTTGTTTGAGGATGAATGGACAATTGCTCACCCACCTCTCCTCTACTCAACTGCTGATCGAACCTTCCAGAGACTCTCTTTAGTGGGTGCACTGCTGCACCACGTGTCCTAGACCGCCAGACCAACACCCTAGTGAATACCCCCCCAAATATAAAATTTTTGATGTCTCATATGATTTTTAGTAGAAAATACTCCTTAGTGTGAAGTCGAGTTGTGACTTGTTTAGTCAAGTTGACTTATGACTTGTCATGCCTGGATAAACATGAATAATGAATCCTGATGAGCCTGAAGAGACTAGTGAGGCTTGTAAAGAGCAGATATACTAAAATAAATATATATTTGTTTAGGCCTCATGTCAAAACTCTGATGTGCTCGAGTGAAAAGTGTGAGTTCGAATGTGTCAACCAGTATTGATCTGTTTAACTGAATAGGTGATGTCGGATGCAGGCATTGAGTAGTTTGAACACTGCCTTTCACGTCATCAATGAGAGGTGATGGATAGTCATGAAAGAGTGATGAAGAAAATATTTGAGTGTTGAAGTGACTAAGCATATGTAGCCGGACATATGTGTGGAGTCACTTAAGTCAATTAGAATTGGCGTGCTTGTTTTGTAGAAAAAAAATAGGTATAGTATGCTGAGTGCAAATATATGTAGCATGCTGAGCACAAGAATATGTATGTGAGGCCACACATGAAAACATATCTGTGAGGCCTAGTATGGCCTTTGATAGACAATGTAAGGTTTTGAGACTTGTATGGACAAGGAAAGCTTGGCCGGTCAAAGCAAGCTTGGAGAACTAGGTAGGCTTGGATGAACAAGCTAGGGTTAGGAGCTTGAACGAACAATCTTGCTAGGCTGGAGATAAAACGGACAAGCCTTGGTAGGACGGAAAAACTTGGTGGCTAAGGCGGACAAACGTATGGAGCTAAGTCGAACAAGCATGCTAGGGATGGATGGACAAGCTTGTTAGCTAAGACGGACAAGCTTGCTAAGTAGTTAAGGTGGACGAGCTTGGAAATACTAAGAAGTAGAATATTGTTAGGAATCTAAGGAGGACAAGGTAAGGTGGCATCATCCCCTTGGACTTGGACGGACAAGAGAATCCTTTTCCCTCTCGACTTCTTCTTCTTTTATTTGCACTAACAACATTTATAACCCTAGCTTTATTAATGGTAGCTTCAGGTAAGCAAGCTAACTTATATTTGTTGTATGATTGCATAAAAATATCGCTTGAGTGAAATAATGATGTAAACTTGCGTGAAAGAATGAATAATCTCGTGGAACTTCGTCGTCAAACAATTCAGATTTAGGGTATCCACTGAAAATGCTGTAAAATCTTCATACAAAATTCGTTTTCGATGATCTACCCCTACTTTTTAAAGCCCAAAAGACCAACTATCTCCCACTTCGGAAGGATTTGAGTTATGTGTTCGTTCAGAGCCTCAAAAAGACGAAACAAAAAAAAAGTCAAGAAGAATTCAGTTTTTTTTTCAGATGCGACTTAGTTTAATGTTTCGATCATATCTCTTAGCTCGCTTATCCGATTGATGTGATCTTTTAGTATGTTGTAGATCACATACACAATAAGAGTTTTAAATATAAATCCTCCATAGATTCATCACCAATTTCTCTCAGCTTCCGACTTTATACAGGGCAGTGCAGAATTGCACCTGGCGAGCTTGATGTAAAACGCCTTTTTAGGTCTTTGGACCATTTGCTTGCGTCTTTAATGTTTAATGAAGGATATTTATCTCGAGTAAATTCATCTGTAACCTGCTATATACTTCCATACAAAGTTGTATAGTCATTTTAGTAAGCTAATATCATTCAGTTGAGCATGAATAATGACATAAGGTAAGTTTCGGGAATTCAATTGTGGAATATAGCACCAAATGATACTCAAATTGCTATATATGATATACACTTAATCTATATATTTTTACCACCTTATTCATATTTTCTAGTCATTGTTATTGTACTAAATTTACCATTTTATTGCTTTAATAGGTGGTTCGCATAAAATCCGAAGTTGCGAATAAAAATAGCTAAATGGGCATAAATACCAGAGTGGTTGCTAGTCTGTTGCACAACACTCATGTGTTACACTGGTCATCACCAATGAAAACCTAACACAGCCGGAACAAAATGAATAAAGACTTGTCTTTTGGCTGAAGCGTTACAAGCAAAGTGGGTCTGTTGGATTGCGGAAAAGTGTGCTGCTCATGATTGGACGTGGCGGCTAAAAGGTGGGAGATTAAAGCGAGGCACGAATAAAGCCTGAAAAGTAAAGGAGATGGTTAGCTAAGCACGTGGGTGATACAGACAAAGTGCGGGTCTTCTTGTGCTTTTGTTAACTAATCTAAACGTGAAAGAGAGAGGGTCCACGTGATTAGAATATGGATTGATAAGCTGACACGATTAAAGGGAGAGGCTTACAGTACCTGGGGGAGGTTTTTTTTTTAGGTTTGGTTTTTACGAAAGAAAGAGGAAGAAAGAGAAGTATAAATGGGGTTCGGTTCTCTGGGAGGCAGAAAAGAAAAATAGGCGTAGGCTAGAGGGGAAGTAGGTGAAAGTAGGTGGAGGCGGATGTTGTAGAAGTACAAAAGAGGTGTATAGAGGAGAATAGGTGGAGAGAAGCCTAAGGATGAGAGGTGAGAATGACGGAAAAAGTGGGGGAAGTCTGCTAGGTGATAGGTGCATGAATCATACATTTAAAGTAGTTTCTCTTGACCTTTATTTGCTATATTTGAGTGAATTATTAGGTATTTTGATTACTTTCGTAGTTTTGTCAGTTTTTCAGGTTACAGTCCGGAACTTCGCAGAATGGAGCTTAAAAGGTAGAATTACCGAGGAGCCAGTAAAACTCTGTTGCAAATAGGCCTTTCACCTACCACAGTGTAGGTAATTGAATTATAAAGCCAATGGTGAAAGAATGAAGTCATTCTGATCAGAATTGAGGAAGATATTGGCAAAGCCCCGAAGTGGCTTATTTGGCCTACGCTGCCAGCGGCCAGGCGCAAGTGCGGCTGAAGCATGATGCGGTAATGTGCTAAGTCATGATTTGAAGGGCTAGAATGGTTTGATGGGATAGTGGATAGCCTTGGTAGGTTATTAGCTATGTTTTAGACATCATATGGGTTTAGGAAAGGATTTGGAGCTGATATACCTTGTTGGAGTGAAATATGGATACTTAGCACATTTCCTAGTTATACTAGGATTGGCTAAGTGGCTAACTCGAATTCCACATGAAGAAATTAGGCCTTTCTCGTGGGAAGCCTATTGGAGGGGTAGATATAACATATATTGATGGCCCAATGGACTATTTGAGGTCAGGTTCACCACACAAGACTCTAGCACACGAGTTGGCCACACAAAGCTAGCATAGGCGCAACTATTTTCGGCCAAAAGCCAAAACACAAGAGAAATCGTATTTCTGCCCAAGCTAGGATACACAACTATTTTAGGCTTTTGTAATAATATAAATAGCTAAGTTCCAGGAGTTTTAAGATACACAATTTGAAATACAATACACGGACAACAAAGAAGGGAAGAACACAGCAAGAAGAAAGAAGAGAAGAGGCGTAACTTGGGGCTGCTGGCTACTTGGGGCAGCTGCACTTCGGAGCAACAATTCTTCGCTATCTTTCCGGGTTTGATTTAATTTATTTCTTTATTATTTTCCATGGGTTTTGAGAAACCCATGATGAGCTAAACCCTCTATATTGGTTAGGGATGTAATCTGAAGTTTAAAGATATGTTTATTAATTGAATGGCGCATATCTCATGATTTCATGTTATTTTTAATATTGTTCATGTTCTACTGATTATAACGCCATGTATGATTGATTGTGTGTTTGTTTAAGTTGCAAATTGAATGAGCATGCATTGATATCTACAACTAAACTAGAGTTTTCGATCCGGAATTGTCGAAGGACTCTAGTTACAAGTAGTATAGCATATTTGTTAACAATACTTAAAATTGCCATGCAAGTATGTGTAGAAGCTTGACCTAGATTAAATCCGAGTTGCGCGATGCATCGGGTTATTTAGAATAACCTCAACTCATAAAGACCATTGCTTTCATTGGGTTAAACTTGGTGTTTACATCGAGTTATCCGGTGTTAAGAATTCGGAGAGTGGCGCGATACCCTCTCCGATGATATTAGGAGTTTTGCCGGAGTAGCCCTGCGATAGGATGCTTTAGGGTTATTGGTGTTACTAATGCATGAATGTTGAGTATGCTTTGATTGATAATATGTTGAAAAACGGACGATGAATATTCTAACCAATGCTTTCTTTCCCTGATACACGTTTTTTAATGCTTTGTTTTAGTTTGCTTTAGTTTAATTTAGTTTAAATCACAATACAACCCCCCCTGTTTACTCACGAAACTGAAAATAAATCACAATCACTGCCTCTCTGTGGGAACGAACTTGTTCTTATTTGCTATACTTAAATCTATTTTGGAAGAGTAAGAACTCGATTATTTTGGTTGATTACGACACGACCACTAGGTGCCTTTCGATTGTCAGACGACTGGATGGCTGGCTACTGTACATGAGTTTGTTTTAATCTTCTCCCTCTCTACTTTCTTAATTATTTTTATTGGTTTTGAGAAACCCAATCCCATGTCTTGTTAATTAATTTGTAGCTAGGGTTTTATGTTGAAATCATTTAAAGTACTAGACCAATTAAATTGAATTATTTGGTACAGACTATTATGATTTGAATAAGATTAGTTCCATGATTTTGTTTATTGATTTAATGATAAAATTAGTTGTTGCTTCACCGGTTCTGTACAATACAGTAACATATGCACAGAATTAATAGGATAATAAATATGTTTGTCTACTTATTTGATATTTCATGCTTGGGTTAAATCCTTAGATGGGGTATGCTTAGAAGAACCATATATTATTTGTGAACCTATAATTAGTTTCGTATAATTTTCTCGCTAACGCAATTAGATGGTGTATGCATGAGACTTAGAGCTTTTGATGCGCCATGCTTAGGGCGTCCCAATGACATTTGCGACTCTAATACATATAATAGGTGATGCCGATAGAATGAACAATAGATTAATATTCATGAGTTATGTTTTACTTCAGTAATTAAATATAAATAGTGGTGGATACTGAAAACGCTGGTTACTGTTTATCCCATTTGATTTATTTTATTAGTTTAATTTTTTTTCTTGTTTTAACTTTATTCCAAAAAATCCAAAATATTGTTCTTGATTAGTTGATTAGAGATATTAATTGCAGTATTGTCCCCGCTCCCTGTGAGTTCGACACGTACTTGCCGTTGTCTTTATTGTAGACATCGTGCGATTGCGGTTATTATAAATATGGTATTCTAAAATCCCATCAATACACTAGTAGGAAATCCATCTAGGAGTTTGATATTTATTATGTAAAAATCATTGAATATCTAGGAATATCATAATAATCACCAGTGCTATTTTAATAATTTCGTACAGAAATAAATGTTGATTCGTCTAATGAATTTGATCGTATGTGTAATAATTTGATGAGATCATCCAGGTGATGCATTCATGTGATTACGTACATACAGAGAGAGACAGGGATGCGAGGCTGCTTTAAAATTCTTTGCAGAATTATAAAGTTCAATATTTATGAGAACCGGGTTAGAAACATTATATTTTACCACTATCTCCAGGAGTATTCGTATGTATATGTTGTGAGATATCGTGTTTTAGGA
The DNA here is from genome assembly GCA_023531435.1 of Papaver californicum. Classification (NCBI taxonomy): domain Eukaryota; kingdom Viridiplantae; phylum Streptophyta; class Magnoliopsida; order Ranunculales; family Papaveraceae; genus Papaver; species Papaver californicum. The sequence continues at coordinate 81,094 of JAJJMC010032716.1, read as the reverse complement.
AAAAATCATCTTGGTAGTGCTGGAGTAAATTATTTTGTGTTGAGCAGAAGGCGTCCGTGATAATTTATGTCAGGGTGTGTAAAGAAGATCGTCTCATTATGAGAAATAATACGGCAAGCATTATCTCGTTTGGGGTGAAGACACTACTTTAGACTTATAGAACGTCTGTGGGAGTTTCTTGTGTTCGGTCACATTGTGCTGAGTCGATGTATTGATTAGTCAATCATATGTGTAACTCTCAGTTGACGATTTTATAATAAAGATAGAGGTCGTAGTCGTTTGGTGGATGTAGACAATATAAACACTGTATATATTGTTAAACCATGTTAAATCTGTGAGTACTTTACTTGTTGCTTTTGTTTACAACTTGCATCTGTGTGGTTCTCTTTATCTTTTTCTCATCCTAAATCGTAATAAAAAGGTTCATGGAAAAATTTGAGAATGTATGATTTTTTGTTGCTAGTTTGTTTCCACAGGATTAACATGTAGGCAGATCTGAACCCAATATTGTTTTGTTTATGTTTTCCACAAGTATAGGTTCCATTGGGGTTCAACTTACAAGTATCATTAATTGATGAATCTCTTTGCTTTGGACAAATCTACTACCTCCAAAAGTATAGGTTCCATTGGGGTTCAACTTACAAGTACCATTCATTGATGGATCTCTTTGTTTTGGACAAAGCCACTATCACGAAAGTTTACATGTTTCATTTTATTTAACTTTAAGGGTACCTGATAATACTACAAGATAATTAAACCGTATCATACTAAACCAAATACAAACCCCAACTGTAATTTGGTAAGAAAAGAATGAGCAAAGTACGTATTCGTCGAGGAATATTCTTCTTGTTTAGATTGATTTCTGGTTGATCACATTTTTTTTTGAGGTTGTTGTTTAGATTGACTTTTGGATGTTCCCATTTTATTTTATTTTGATTGAATTCAAAATATTTTAATTGATAAATGATTTTTTTTCCCCCGGGAAATCTCAAAATGAATCGGGAGGATGTTGAGATTAATCCTACATTATATGTTAATAAGCTTTCGATAACCTTAAACTTCCAAACCGGTTTTCAAGGTTAGTTAGGGACATGGACTTCAATATAGTATCAGAACAGGAAATTTGTGACGAATCTAATTTGACCACACCTACTCCGTGTCACCCTATTAAATGTCCACGTGTTAGACCCAACGAGACTATATGTGTGGGGATGTGTTGAGATTAATCTCATATTATATGGATAATTTAAAATCCTGCAATGAATAAGCCTTGGAATACCATAACCTTGTAAGCTGATCTTCGATGCTAGTTAGGCCTATTGATTTCAATAGAGGACATCACTTCTTGAATAAACCAATGTAGTTAATTCAGCCGAAACGACAGAATTTTTGCCAAAATTTCGGGTTTCGGGATGAAGATCGAAATTTATAAAAACCGGTTTTACCCGATATTTCCGAAATTCCCGATATGTGTTTTTGTCCGTTGGATGAGAAGTTTTTTTTTAATACAACGCTTTACAAGAACACCCTTCTTCAATACATGCGTGAACTACACTGTATCCTTCATGTTCATCTTCAACTAACATGGCAGAAACTTCAATTGGCAAATCAATTATGATCTACCACCAACAAGAGAATACCGATGTACATCTGAAACCCCAAAACAAAAATTAAACAAACTAATTATAAACCCGATTTACTCAATCGGAAAATCACTACATTCACCGTAAACCATTACATTCTTTATAGAAAAAAAAAACTCATTTTTTTCAAGCCTTAAAAATCGAAGCACAAACGATCACTACAGTTTATATCATTCAATTTCAGACATTCCCCCAATTAAAGACCCTTATTTCAGCAATTCAAAGCCATAATATATGAATTTCCCTAAATCAGTAAACCCTAGTTTCAATTGAAACAAAATCAATCAAATTCAAACTGATACTTCGAGAGAATAATCTAAAATAGAAATGGGTTTCAACAGTTTTTCATGTTGATTCGTCTATGAATAACTAAGTACTTTATCTGTTCTTCTGAGTTCATCAAATTTTAGACGACTAAACTCTTTTATTTGTCTTTCTCGCAGATCAACTAAAACTAATCAACGAAAAGTAAACACAAAACCCTAATTTTCACTCAATCCTAACCATAAAAATTTAGAAAAAATTTCTCACTGAGTGTCTGGTTTTGGATGTGTTTTAATGTTGGATAAAATAGAGAAGATGAAGTTTTGTATTGTGGATGAAAGCAAAAACGTGGATCATCCTTAGCCTTCCACATCATATGTGAAGGTATAGATGTAGTATGATAAAAACACGTGTTACATGAACATCCATCCATCGAAAATAAAAGTTTTCATATTCAAATCTTCCGGCACAGTTTCTCTACTCCAAATAAATTGCTCACGTTCAATCTCGCCAGAACCTGGATTAAAACTATGTATGGAATCTATGAATCTATATATTTTGGATGAGTACTAGTTTTTCTTTCTAAACTTTGTGAAAAAAAGTTTGATATAACGTGTTAAAATTTATTTATACTTATAAATGTGAACTAGTATTTTTTTTATAAAATTATAGGTAGAAAATATGTGAACCGATATTTCGCCGATATTTGGAACCAAAATATTCCCGATATAACGGTGTACCAGTGTATCGCTCTCGACCGATACAGACCGAAATCCGAAATCGACTGCATTGGTATCAATGTAGTCAATCTCGGCCGTTACGGCCGAGATATCGGCGCTTTTCAAGGTATCGGTCGAATTCCTTGACGATATCCGAGATATCACTCACCGCGATTCGAACGCGAATATAGGCCGTATTTCCGATATCTCGGCCGCGACGATACGCCCGTATTTAGGGGTAAAAATGGTATTCATCATTTTAATCTAACGGTCTCTAATCTTTTAAACGATCCAACGATCGATATATTAGAATGATAGAAATCTAACGGTCCTAATTTGATCTCTTGAAACAGAAACCAAATTTTAACCATCAGCAAAAACATCAGAAAAAAAAAAAGGGAACTTCTCTTTTTTCTTTCTATTCTGTTACTATAAGACCGTAACCTAATTTGAAGTTTTGATTCATCAGTTCTCTTCCTCAGTTCCTCTTTTACCATTATTGTTCTCTTCTTGCACGGTGTCACTTAATCTTCCTCAATTCCACTTCTTTCTGTTCTAACTTCTAACCGAATCTTCTCTCTTCAAGGTAAAAACCCTATCACTTGATCTTTCTCCGTGGCATGGTTATGAATTTTTCTTCTTCTTGATGTATATGTTGTTCGATGTAGATGATTTTGAATGATTTTGAATGGGTGGGTTGATTTTTTTACATAGTGTCTGCTGATGATTTTGAATGAAAGGGCTTTATTCTATGATTTTGAAGATGCTAGAATGTTAGTTGGTACTGTCATTCATGGAGTTATTTTAATGAATGAAGCTGCTAGAGTGTTAGTTGATTGGGTAGTAGTACTTTAGTTTTATTATTTCTGTTTTTAAGTTGGTGTTGTGTATTTGAAGTTGATGATCAGACTTTCAAAACATGATAAAAATTGTAGTTGTATGTTTGGCACTAAGTTCTTTTAAGATGGCTGCATCAGTGACATCAAATGTAGTTGTAGACTTGTAGTAACCAGAAACACAAACCAAAGCATGATAAAAATTTATAATAAACAAGCATACACAGCACAGTAGAAATTGGAATTCAGTAAAGAGGAATAGTAGTGAGTGATTATTCTGGAATCAATCTCTTTATTGTTAGCTTTTAATTGAACTAGCAAGAAGAATTAGTGACACCCGCTAAGTGGCTAAAAACCAACTCACTGGGCAGAAAGAGCACCCCATACTAGTGTTTCAGTAGTTGGTGTGCTATTTAAATGAATAATGGATATACATGGGAATGAAATCGAGTTATCTTCATTTTCTAACTTATTATATTAGTGAGGTTTTAGTAAAGTCTTATGGCATAGAGAAATTCAAGATTTTACTGCTATGCACCTCTCAGTTGCTCTGAATTCAATAATTGAAGATGTGGCTCTAATTGTTCCTAAAGGGACTTTGTATGAGGCTGAGATATGGGATCCCATCAAAGATTCAAAATAGTTACACTTGAAATGATGGGGAAACTTGATGGAAGATTCCATTAGAAGTGATGTGGATAACTGACTTCAATTTTAGCCATTAGTTGCTCGACACAAGAAGATTTTTTCTGAGTTTGTTGGAAACTTATGTCTAAATACTGAATACACTTAAAGAAGTGGTCCAACTTGAGATGATCAACAAGTGGAGAAACTTTGCAGATCGAAGGGGGAAACAAGGGAGGCACCGTCAGCATGAAAGATTTCGCACAACCTTTAGTCTGCAGAAAGGTTCACTTGGAAACACTGTTTTGTTACTCTAGGAAAGATGAGACTGGTTGGTAGGTAGATTTGGTTACTGATGTACATTATAAAGTCAGATGAATGCTAACTAGTTGCGCCAGTCAAGTTGTAGTTGTAGACAGTGACAAACATTCTTCTCATTGGTATCACTGTTGACTATTACCATTACTATCTACTGTTGACTATTACCATTACTACCTACTGTCACTGTTGTGTCTGAATGTGTTTTACAAACATTCTTCTCATTGGTATCACTGTTGATTACTGTATTTGCTGGATTGGAAAAGAGAATTAGAATCTTTGAGAAGCAGCCCTGTAATTCGTTTCCTTGCATTTTTTTTCTATTATAAATTTTATAAGAGGTTTCCAATGTGCATTGACTAAACTTAGCCCCACTTCGAGACAGAACTGTGAACAGTTTGATTCTAGGGGCAGCAGTCATTTCCCAAACACCTTTGCAGTTAGAGATGAACCTGCCACCCTATAAGCATATGATGCAATTTCCTTGACAGTGACAAACATTCTTCTCATTGATTCAATTGTAGTTGTAGACTTGTAGTATCCATCTATATCTACTGTTAACTGTTGTTTGTATAAACTAATTCTATTACCATTACTAATTTATCTTCAACTGTACAGGTTATGAATTGTGATTATGACTTCTTCTAGTGCTTCTAATGCGAACACAGCAAACACTACATGTGGGTCATTGCCGCCTCCATCTTCAACTCAAACTAAAGACATTGCATGGGAATGGGATGAGATCCAATAAATCTTAACAAACTAACTTGTTTGTTATGTCTCAAAGTGATGACTGGCGGAATCACTAAAGACATTATAAGTGTTTACTACTTCACTGTAATGCCTGTTCTTGACTGTTTCATCTAGACATTATAGGTTATAATATTCCACCTAGACCAATTTACTTACCTAGTTATCTTTCATATTGCAGTTACATAAACTCCGAGTATGATGGATATGATCTTGATCAGTTGATGTGTGATACTGACGAAGGGCTACTTGGTGTTAATAACATCTATGATGACTCTCTTGATATTGATTCTGAATAGAACTAGAGTTGTAATATGTTTGTTGTTTAATCTGGATAGAACTTTGAAAGCGGTGTTTATTTTTGTTTTTGAACTTTGAACTTAAAGTATGGTTGTTGTTTTTATCTATTTTTCTTTCTTAAATTTTCTGTTTATGTATTATATTTGCAATAGCTTTAATATTTACAGGTATATAAAATTTGGATAAAAGATTTAATAGTTAGTCCGAGATTTGGCCGATAATCTCCCCGAGATATCGTTTTCAAGGTGTCAAGGTCCCGGTCGCGACGAGACCGAGATCCGAGATTGACTACATTGATTGGTATAAACAGAGAGTGAGTCGGTACTGAGATGACTCAGTTCGAGTTCGAATGTAGGGCTAATATGTAAATATTGAAACCTTAATGGACTTTTTATAAACCTAGAAAGATATAAGTATTTGCCTTTTTTAGGTTTTATTAGTTTTCTTCTCCTCTTTCTCTTAACCGTATCTTTCTTCTTATTCTCAATCTCTTCTCTCTCCGGCAACTGAATCGAAACCCTAATAATTTCTGAAGCTAATAAGCGATCTCTCTCCCAATATCTTTTATCTATCTCGTACCATCTCCTGCTCTTACACTCGCGGAAGAAACTTTTATTACAATTTTTTCAGGTAATTTTTTCTTCGTTTTTTTGTTTGATCTGTAGTTTTCTTGATTTATTTAGATTTTTAGATGGATCCATGTATTTTATTAGGTTTTACAATCCTATGATTCTGTTATTTGGCACTTAATTGAATAACACAATATAGAAGCTCAAAGATATGGCCTTTTTTGATGATTGAACATGGTGATCAAGTAATTGCACCTATATGTTTTTTGGGAATTAAAAACAGTGATCCTTTCTTTTTCCTTGTCGTAGCAATTGAATCACAGTTAGCAATAACAAATGATTAAAAAAGGTTAATATGTACCGCTTCATCATAATTTATACTAACCCAGATAGATATCCGTGTGAGCGGTGACCCAGTTACCACTCAGTCTCCATCAGTTTTGTGGATGCACTCAGAAGGAGATTTGCTTTTGCTTTTAAATTAACAAAAGCCTCACAACCAATCGTTGTTATCTTATGTGTTTGTAATCTGATGTCAATTAAACCTGGGGCTCTGATCTTAAAATATTATAAACAAACTTTTTAGATTGGTTTTGAGTCAATTTTAAGTGAATTTTTTATTTGATTTGTGCAGTTGTTTGTGCAATTCTGTTCACTTAATCTACAAATTCAATGGCGACTGCGTTAGACATGTCACTTGATGATATTATAAAGAGCAACAAAAGTAAGGGTAATAGTGGTGGTAGAGGGAGAGGACGAGGGAGGGCCCGCCAAGGCCAAGGCCAAGCGCAAGCGCAAGGAGGCACATTAAACCACGGAAAGGCGATGCGAGTAACTTCCAAAGGGTCACTCAAGGTGAAAGCTTGGCCATCGGGTTTCAAATCAACTGCAAAGGCAAGCTCGAAATACCAGTGCTGTTTTTTGCTGTATGTTCAAGAACCAATTAAAAGAAATCATCTTTAGAAACTCATAGAACACTAACAGAGGGGATAGTTCTATAGCAAGGACAAGCTCAGTCTGAAGTTCTCATCAAGAAAGAAATTTTGGTTTGCATGTCTTGCTTATAACATAATCATCATTGGTTGTTCATAGTTTAGTGGGTGTTGCCGTAAGGAGCTGTTTGGAGCTTCTTGATATGTGTGGAAATCATCAGTGCGGCCTACAATTATTATGATAGATAGTCCATGGAGTCCATTGTCTGAGGAGCTCTCTTCTGTTGAGTTTCTTTGATGCAAGTGCTCACCAGTACCATGCATATCATCAGCTTATCTGTAGTGGGTGGATTGATCTATTACCATTATCATCGACGCACTATTTTTATTTTGCGACCATTCTAGTTTTTTTTATTACTTCTTATTCAGAGAAATGCAATGTTAGTTGCTTCTAAGTCGGCTATAATTGTTTTAGAAATTACTGTTTCATGTTGTGGAATTTCTCACTATGGCTGGCTTGAAGAGCACTGAATTATGATCTCCGTGGCATCGTGGTGATATTATCTTCTAGTTTGGATATTCATACATGGTCAATTTGCTCACTCGTTCTCCTAACTTGGATTTTTGTAAACGTCCTTCAATCAGCCTTCCAGAACCGAAGGTTTTTCGTTGCAGCCTGATTTGTTTGAAGATAGCCTAGTAGCTGCTGGGTATTCTGGGATTGAAACTGGCACGAAGCTTTATGTTTCTAATCTGGATGTAGGAGTAACCAACGAAGATATCAAGGCATGTGGTGATTACAGCTCTTTCTCTTTCTCGTTCATATTCATAATCCTCTGGAAAGCGCCCTAATACCTGTTGTTTATTATATGATGGTTGGATTCCCGTTCAGGAGCTCTTTTCTGAGATAGGAAGTCTAAAGAGATACTCCGTTCATTATGACATGAATGGTCGCCCAAATGTAAGCAGTGCTCCATCTTTCTGTTTTTCTACTGCAGCAATATCTGTTGCAGGACTAATGTCCTATTTAAAAGGGTTACAGTCTCTTCTTTTGCTTTTGCATCTGGTACTCTGGGAATTGTAACCATCACATGGTTATTGTGCTCACTTGTGCTGAAAAAGAGCTTGTAATTGGTTACAGGGAACAGCTGAGGTGGTGTTTAATCGGAAGGCTGATGGATTGACAGCCATGAAGCGATATAATAAAGTTCAACTTGATGGCAAGGCAATGAAGATAGAGATCATAGGTACCAGTTTGGCAGCACCAGTTTCAGCTCGTATTAATGTGATTGGAGCTGCTAATGGAAGAGGGAGAAGGACAGTCATTATGACGTATATAACTTTCTTTCTTCACTTATTACTATGAGCAGGAAGTTATGGTTCACATAGTAATTTTAAATATATATTTATACCATGTCTTATCTAATTGAAAGGTGTAAATATTTTTCCGTTAAGAAAAGGCTAATTTTTGTTTATCTCTTACGATTTGAGTGTTAAGGCCTCAACCAGAGCATATTAGTTATGTTGAGTCCTCCAAGAAATACCAATAACTTTATAATTAGTGGTTCACCCGTGATAATGTTTCTTGCTGTCAAACTTACTTCCTTTTGATTAAGATGTTTTTCTGGAGTTATTTTGTTTCTTGATTTCGTCCGAGGAAATTTTGATGTCGTAACGATGTTTCAGCATTTTCTCTAAATCTTGTAAATTTTGCAGGCCAGGTATGGGTCGAGGAGGAGGCTCTGGTTTATCAAATCGTGGAGGTACAAGGTATGGTGTTAATACAGGCTCCTTTAAGTTTTGCTAATTAGTCCTGAACGTAGTGTCTTTAGTTCTAAAATTTTTGGGCTCTATTGCATGAAATGATTTACACCATCATGAATATGTGCTTTCTTTCGTCTTTTTTTTCCTTCTAGAGTTATGTAGGTTATTTGTCTTCCTTCCAATCTGTGCTCTTTGGGCCAGTGATTTTATTTGAAGTTTTTTGGTGGGAGTTGAATTTAAACAACTTAAAATTAAAGCTATACCTACTGTTTACAATTGTTTCTTCATTTTTGGCACCGGTAGAAGAACATAGCCCTTGCAGTCACTGAGATACCCATGTGTGATATCTGTCGAAGTCTTTCACATAATCTCATCGCAATTATTGTGAAGATCAGGATCCATCCAGATTGCCATATTTTTTTCTTCCTGATTTGTACTTTTTAACCATATTAACATTATTCCAAGCAATGCCGCATTGATGACACTTGCCTTTCCTTCTTGCATTTTCTTCTTCTAGGAACAACCGCGGTGGCGCTCAACGTGGTCGTGGTGGAGTTAAAAACCGTGGTGGCGGTGGGGGGCGGGGCCGTGGTGGTGGTCGTGGAAAGGATAAACCAACTGTTAAGTCTGTTGGCGAGCTTGATGCTGAACTAGAGAGTTATCATGCTGAAGCTATGCAATCTTAGTAAATATTTTGCAGTTAACTAGTCGGTACAAGGAGTGACTCTATTGTATAAAAACCATTCTCCTTAGTAGCTTGTTTTGAATATTTGTTCTGGTATTTGCTTTTTATTTGTCCTCGGCAAAATTGTTACTCGTCTTTGCAGTTTGTCGATCAAGTATTTTTTTTAGCAGCATTGTCATGTGCATGTTCTCGAAAAGATCTTTGCACTTTCTTGCCAATTTGAGGAAAATCAAGAATCAGAAAAACCATTTATAATGCAATCAACTTACCTCAGCCCCAGGTGTACACAATGATGGTACAAGATCTGAAATACTAGTTAGCAGTTACAATGACATCTGATTCAGAACTAGCAACAAATGTAAAAAAACAAACACAAAAATGTTGGTATATAAAATACAGAATTTACTGTTGGATCTTGATATCTTTCTTCAGGGCTAGTTCTCCTGAATCACTTTTATTGAACAGTTTCTCAACTATGTCACTCCAGTTGGATCTTTCACTTATGGACTTCGATTTATTTTCTTCAGCTTGAGTGTCCTGATCTGCAGAAGTAGTTGATGCTTCTTCCTCACCTGTTATGGTGGGAGGAGGTGGTTGCTCTTCCTCTGTTATGGCATGAGGCACGTTCAAACTAACAGCTCTCTCCAATGCATCCTTGTGTTCTTTTTCAAGCGTCTGTAACCTTTCAAGCTTCTGGACCATAGGGGCAGTTGTTACCAGTTCCTCACTGCTTTCTTTCATCCGCTGCAGAAAGTATGCAACTTTAGCTTCCAGTTCCAAAAAAAAGGAAATACCCTATTACCAGTACCAAATCTGGCACTTCTGTTGTCAGAAACTTCAACAAACTATTCCATGTCCGGAGTTTTTAGAGTTGGAATGGAAAGAATATGAAAAGGAGAGATGCAAAATTTATAATTTTTTTTTGTTTTTTATTCTTTGTTTTTGGTATTTCTCACTAGTTTTTAGACGAACAGAAACAAATACAATAGGAATAAGTTCTATCGAATGTTACTCATGAAAGTTTTTATGCATTTCATTGAAATATCACCCTTCTTTACAATAATTAATTTTGTGGAATATTAATTGGACCTTTACTTCAGAACGATTTCATAAAGTTCTTCAGAGACGACTTATGAACACAGACTTTAAAAGCAAGTTGATGGGCTTTAATTGTTACACAAGGTAGGATTGTTATATCTTCTTGATCACATAGCTTACTATTATTTATGAGACTTTTTAAAATTTCTGTTGGTTATACAGACTCTTCCATCCAGTGTCGAGGATATGATGGAACTTCTTTTTGACATATTTTTGACATATTTTGTTTTGTAGTTCTATGAGTTGAATATTTCACGTTTGTTGAAGGTACTCCTTTGTTAAGTATATTATCTAATTTGATTATTAATTTATTTAAAGTTAGCGTTCACTCGGTTATCGGTTAGTTAGATTCTGTTGACTTAGACCTTTAAAAAGAAATGCTCTGTTACAAAATGTCGATTCAGATTTGTGGCATGGATGACTCGTTAGATGGGTCTGAGTCACCAAAATGAAGTTAAGCTTCGTGATAAGCTTGAAAGGCTTCACCAACTCCCATAATAGCCATGAATAATTCAATTGTTAAGTTCTGTGATTGGTATCCCTTCTTGCTAGATTTATATCATTAATATAATGAACTTCATCCCTTATTATTATATTTGTATCTTGCTAAAATTATAAATTGGCTCTAGAACCCTATTACGAAGGATGACACAACCTATTTTTATTTTGCTTCAATTGCATTTACATTTTTGATGTCTAACAAGTTTATTATTTCGTGTGTTGACCTTCGGATGACAAGTGTTGTTGACCTTACGGATGAGAAGTTTATTGCTATCTTTTTAAATAAGAAGCTGAAGTTGTCAGGATGTACAAGAGTTTGTTGGGAAGTCCAAGTTTTTGAAGAGTAAGATCACAAATTTGATTAGGTTATAAGATGAATGCTTTAATCTTTAAATTCACAAATGTACAATCAGTATGGTGATACATTCGTATAGGGCTGCACAGGAATCGACCGGAATCGAAGAATCGGACCGGAACCGACGGAACCGTACCCCAAAAGAACCGAACCAAGGGTACAAGGTACATGATACAGGTACAAAAAATGGAAACCGAGTACAACCGGGTACAAGGTACAGGTACTACCCCTATACCTGTACCCTGTACCCTGTACCTGTACCTCCCCATGATCTTTTACAAAGTTGGTTACTAAAAACTATTGTTCTTGATCTTTTATATGATTATATACTAGATGATAACTCTAAGAGTTACTTCAACAATTTACATTTATATTTAAATTTTAGATGAAAAAAAAAACAAAAAAAACAGGGTACAGGGTACAAGACAGGAACCGAACCCAGGGTACGGGGTACAAGGTACAGGTACAAAATTTGAGAACCGACCATGGGGAGTTACAGGTACATGGTTCCACCAAGAACCGCACCGAACCGATCTTTGTGCACCCCTAGATCCGTATGAAAAAATGTTAACAGATTTTGTCTTTAGTTTCCTTCTGAGTACTGCTAGTGCATGCTTACTGAGTTGATTTTTTTTTTTGAATTGCACTCATCAGAGTATTCCTACCCCGTCATTCCTTTTTACGAGATAATGCCAATGCTTATTATTAGATCTGAATCTGATTTTTTTTGTGTGTGTAATTTAAGCTTTCAATTTCTCTATTATATGATCAAACATCAATCTTTATTATGTACACTTTTACATTTTTGAGATCTAACGGATTGATGTTGTTGTTGGTAATGACAGTGTTGTGTTGTGGTTCCTAAAAAGTTTTCCGCAAATTTTAGGTAGAAAAGTTAGTTATGAGGGCACGACAAACTCTAAGAGATGGTTTCTCGACGTACTCGTCGGATGTTGATGATGATAAAGTTGATACTTCAAGTACAACATTTCTTAAATTTCTTATACAACACTAAGAGATGGTATCTTTTCGTATTTATTATCATACTATTTATGTAATGAAGAAGTGTATGATTGAGGATATATTTTTTTTTGAACCTTTTGAGGGTAGTAAATGAACCACCTGAAAGTATATATATCACTGGATCTTGGTTTTAGCGGGAATTCCCTTGCTGAAGGTGTGTCCCTTGATGGATTTTTATTGTACTTCATATAGGAGTGTGGTTTGCATCTGTAGGTTTTAATTATTTTTTTTGTTTTTATTGATGATGACTTAATGGTATGGTGGTGAGTACGTTTCTTGGTGGTGCATTTCTTGGGTCCGTTGTAAGTGGTTCGATAGCAGATGTTATGGGGCGTCGCAGGCGTTTTCAGTTGCATGCTTTACCCATGATTCTTGGGGCTTTTCTGAGGTAAAATCCTTGCGTTGTCCTAAACAATTTGATTTCTTTTTTTATTAAGTTCAAATGAAGCTTTTTAGAAAAGATTTATTTGACCATATGCTTGCAGCGCAAGAACAACAAGCCTGGAAGGTTTGCTTCTTGGGAGGTTTCTTGTAGGAACAAGAATGATTGTAGGTCCATCTGTTTTTTATCTCTATGTAATTGAGGTATGTGATTCAGTTTTTCTCTTTGGAAATTGGCTATTGAATGTTCACTTACTGTTATTTTTTTCTCATACGAAGTGGCTCTTATTATGTAAGCAATTTCACCTTCTTTCTTAAGAGATACTTATGGAGCTTTATCCATATAGCAACATGTCTTGGACTTATGTCATCTCTACTCATTGGAATCCCGGCCAAGGAAATTGCTGGATAGTAAGAAACTTGTATTTGGATGGATCACAACTTCATAGTACTAGGATTATTATTGTGTATTTGATCCTTTCAGGTTGATAAAGTTGTGGCTGGTTGTTACACGTGCATATACTTTTCTCTGATCCATATTGTTCTCAGGTGGTATGTATGTTTGTGGGTATCTACAATTCCCACTGTAATATTGGATTTTGCAATGGAGCGTTGTGCAAGAGTCCTCAATGTCTTCGTAAGTTCAGTATGTCAACCCTTGTTTTTTCCCCTCCTAAGAGATTCTTGTTTTCCTTTTATCTACATTTGTTTACTACTAATTTTATTTGGATCTCGATGGTCCTGTAATAATGTTATGCAATCTCTCTTAATATTTTGAATGAGAATTTCCTCGTTAAAACTTAAAACCTCTTAATCGATAACGATATGTTTGATAACATGTACAATCCTGAACATAACAATCAAGAAGGAGATCTGCCAATTCAGAGGCTTTGCTCCAAACATTTCTGGTCTTAGCTTCTATGCATGTTACTTCTAATGATTTTATCCATACCTTTTTAAATTTTACAAGAATATGAAACGTCACCTTGATTTCTATTTGTGGTGGAACAGAAACGTATATCCACTGAGACGGAAGCTGAATTTGAGAAGCTCTAGGGAGGGTTTCACGTCAAATATGTGATGGAAGAACTATCAAAGTCGGACAGAGGAGATGACCCAGACATTGTAAAGTTTTCTGAGTTATTTTTATGGCCGCCATTTCCCCCTTACTTTCTTGAATATAATTTTGAGAAAAGAGATATATATATATATATATATATATATACATATATATATATATGAGATCAACTTTTTACAATATATATCAATTTATTTTTAAGTTAAAAATATTCTTAGTTATTTGTATTACTCTTAATTACAATTTAAGCAATAAGAAAATAATATTTATATAATTGTTAAAAAAAATATATTAGCTGTCAATCCAATTTATGAATTAATTGATGAGTAATGCCCGTCGAAAATTAACGACAGGTAAAGCTCGTAGTTTATTATTGATAATTATTGATAGTAGATCACCATTGTTTTAGGTTTCCGACACGACAGGTTGTTCGACGGATAGGCTCTGTCGATAATCTCTATTAACGACGGTTTTGGTCCATCGAAAAAGGTGATTTCTGGCATAATGCACTAATAAAAAGGAAGACACAATCATCTCCATCCTGGATAAATATTCAACAAGCAAAGTTCCTCCAGTCATGTTATCATCACAACTTCTCTGTCTTCCATCTTGTTGTGAATCGAGTCATCATCTCGCACCCACTGGCATTCCATTTCTTGTCTACAACTACGTATTGTTGCTTGCAACTCCTTACAGCATCAACTCCATGACAAGGTCAGTCTTCACCGAATTCGAGTTCTTGGACACCTTCAAGTTGTATACCCAAGCTATTGAGTATCTAACTCTGAAAAACATACATATAAGTGAGGAATGGGGCAATGCATCCTTCACGAAAGTTGTTCGTACATGTCTCTGCTACAACATACTGAAAGAGAGCATCAATCGGATACCCGAGCTAAGAGATATGACTCTTACGTTAAAGTCTACATAATCTAAAATTTTACATGGGATTATTGAACAAAGATGTTCAAGTATGATTGACCGACCTAGAAAACTCCAAATTAATTGACTCTTGCTGCATATGATATCTTAGTCTCTTATCTTCGAAAGTTGGAGTCCAACGCATCAATCCGAGTTTGTATGAGGATTCTATGGCCTTTTCCATAAAAACTATACATGTCTGAATTTTCTGACGAGAAGTCTTCACAACAAGTTTCAGTACATACAAGCTCGTATCTACCTCCTCAACTTATTCGAAGAAACGTATACATAAACTTGAATTCGTGAAGAAGCCTGAAACCCAATATACTTTCTCCAGAAGATGCAATCTCACTTATCTATGGTCGTCACATACATGTGAACCAAATCAGTATCATCCCTTTTGTCTTGTTGACAAACATCTCCTGGCCGTTCAACACTTGGGGACTTGATCTCATCGGCAAGAACGACCTCATAATCTCACATACCGGGAAACCAGACTCCCCGATGCACGGCTTGAGAGACAGTAACTGGAACTTAAAGCTTAAACTTCTCGCTGGCAAATGCAGGTGGATTTACCTTTCCAAGAATGCTTTGTAAGCATGATACTCAAAACATAGAATCCACACCATTCCAACTCACCCTTGTTCTGCTAAGGGATGAAGGCCATTAAAGCCAATGATAAATTCCTTTGACAAACATCACATACTTACGAGCATTGTCCAGGCCTAACTCATGCCTTGGAATAGAACCTAGGACATTTCAAGCCTAATTTTCGCTTCATCAACTCTGCTTCGACCATGCGCTGGAGTCTGTACCGATTTTGCTCTTTTCAAGAGTGCAGCAACCAGGCATATTCCTTTCATACCGTATGGATTGATAGGAAGTATGAATAATCTATTGAATGGAATTGCAACTACCTCATCAAGTGTGACAACAATCATCTCTTGACTTGGCATTGACGAACCAAATGATACGAGTTACCATAATTTCGTAATCACCTCTAAATTAGATGATATGAGCGTCAAGGTGCTGCACCTTAATCAATTGCATTACGGCTTCCTACGTACCCAACCCGTACCTTGAAGGGATCAAGCATCTTAATCATATTAAGGCAAATCCAACATCAAAAAGGGCTAATCGTTTTCGAAGGGATATGCTTTGACATTTACAATTCGTGTCAAACTATTTCCAACATGATGTAGCAAGGCTAAAATCCTAGCAAATCCTAGTCTGCATAGTCCGAAGGACTTTCTTTAAGTATGCATTAGCTTATGCATAACTATAGCTATTTATCATTCAAATATGCATTCTTGAGTACACAACATGGATGAATGATGCTTTCACATAATTCATGCTCTATCGGCTAAGCTACAAGCAAATCCCCCAACTGGTTAGCATGGCTAGGAAAATTCGCCAATTGTTTAGCATAACTAGGCAAATCCGCCAACTTGTTAGCATAGCTAAGGCATATCCGCTTTCTGGTTAGCATAACTAAGGGTATTTCGCTTTCTGGTTAGCATCGCTAAGTATCATCAATTTCCAACCAACACCTCCTCCCTATATATGTTTTATTTGGATTTTTACAAATAAATAAAAGAAAGGGAAGGGACATCCATCGACTGCACTTTAGGAAAAAACGTCAATGGGTTAGCATATCCGCTAATGGGTTAGCTAGCTGCTAGGCTAATCCTCCAACTGATTAGCATATCCGCTAACTGGTTATCCAAGTCCGCTTTCTGGTTGGCGTTGATAGGCAAATGCGTCAACTAGTTAGACTATTTGCTAATTGGTTAGCTAGCCGCTAGGCTAATCCGCCAACTGGTTACCAAAATCCGCTTTCTGGTTGGCGGTGATAGGCAAATGTGTCAGCTGGTTAGCATATGGGTTAACTGGTTAACCAACTGTTGGGCTAATACGCCATCTGGTTAGCATGGAGGCCAATTGTGCCAAGGCTAATGCATTCACACCCTAATACATCCCCGAGTAAACTTTATAAGCTTAGGATGAAGCTTCATCCCATTTCATGACGCATCCTCGAGTAAGCGTCATACAAAAATACGGGTATTACATTCTTACCACCTTCAAAGAATTTCTTCCCCGAAATTCAACTCAAAAACTATTATGGACAAGCTTCATCGATTTAGGTTTCCTGCGCATTTGTCCCAACCATGATGCACAGAAATCCTGCAAGGGTCCAATGTTTTTTAATGAACACAAATAAGAACCTTATGAATATGCTCCCATTCCGCATCCGGAATCCTAATAGGGTCCATAGTTGTCGTAAACGCCGATTAAGATCTTCCAAACATACGTCCCATATAGTTTGCTCGAGGATCAGAAAAGGTTTTACAACTCTACCAAGAAAAATCAAAAATTTGGATCCCTAAACATGTGTCCTATACCACATGCTCAAAAATATAAAAGGATTTACTCAACACAGGATCTTAAGTGCAGTCCCATACCATACACTTAAGAGTCCCCAAAGTTCACGAAGGTTGAAAGGGTCATCGCAAATTGATTAGCAGTGCATAGCGTAGTACTGTGAGGACCAAACTCTAATGCCAGTGCGGTCGGATGCAAGCCATCGTTCCTGACGATCTTTCACTCGTAAGTGGGAGCTAGCCAACTTAAAAATACACTCCGTGATGCACGGGTAAAAGGTGGTCATTCCCAATGCCAAGGGTAGTGGGATACCAGCCACCGTTCTAAACGGATTTTCTGGTAAACTCACGTAATTAGGTCAATCTCATCCAAATCTTAGCGGAGTAACTTTTTAAGTTATAATTTATTTTCATATAGGCACGTTGCCTGATTTATCCACTCTATTTTCTCACAACAGTTAGCCTACTCTTCCAACTTTTTCTACTTCCTTTGAAGGAAAATTTTGTAGTCATATTACAAAATGCTCATTGACGAGTCCAAAACTCATAGTCCCTAATGTTTTCTCGGAAATTGCTCTGATACCATTTGTCACGGACGGGGAAATCCCGCCTCCGGCGTTGTACGCTGGGCAGGCTAGAACTTCCCGATGTGAGGCTTGAGAGACAGTAACCTGACTTTAAAGTTTAAACTTCCCGCTGGAAAATGCAGATGAATTTGTCTTTCGAAACATGCTTTATAAGCATGATTCTCGAAACATAGTTTTCACACCATTCCAACTCACCCTTGTTCTGCTTAGGGTTGAAGGCCATAAAGTCTATGATGAATGCCTTTGACAAGAATCACATACTTACGAGTATTTTCCAGTACTAACTCATTCCTTGGAATAGAACCTAGGCCATTTCAAGCCTAATTTTCGCTTCATCAACTCTGCTTCGACCATGCGATGGAGTCTGCACTGATTTTGATATTGTCAAGAGTGCAGCAACAAGGCATATTGCGTTCATAACGTATGGATTGATATGAAGTATGAATAATCCATTGAATTTAATTACAACTACCTCATCAAGTGTGGCAACAATTATCTCTTGACTTGGTATTGCCGAGCCAAATGATACGAGTTACCATAATGTCGCAATCACCTCTAAATTAGATGATATGAGCGACAAGGTGCTGCACCTTTGATACAGATATAATTTACACATATTTACCTTCTAATTAATATTTGTTAGTACTTAATTTTGTGTTAATATTATTATTTTATTATTTTAATAGGTGGTTCGCATAAAATCTAATGTTACAAATAAAACATAACTAATGACCCTTGTTAGTCTTATTATAGCATTTCCTTGCCAACTGTGTGTTTGGAAAAGGGATTGGATGGCTATTGACGGAGGTTAGCTAGGCTGCTATTTATCCAGGCGCAGATGTGAACAGAAGAAAGAATAGTACAGTAAGGTGGAACTAGATGGACTGTTGGTTACGCGACAGTTGACTGAATTGAGGTTAGAAGTCCATTGACATTTTGACTAGAGTAAATTTATTGTGGCTAAGAAAGGGGTACTGTGCATATTTGAGCTAGATAGCTAGGTGGACGTCGGATGAAGTGAGTAAACGGAGCAGAAGTTGAATGGTTAGGTGGGATTCAATTGGTGAAACAAGCTGATATAAAGAAGTGAACTTTTGTTAATTGAATTGATAGTGACTTAATGGATCGAGTAAGTGGGCAGACTTGCTTTAGCTGCTGGGTAGCTGGTGGGGTCGAGCAACACTAGAAAGAGACGTGGATGTAGCATGGCATCAGGAATTGTACCGTAAAAATAAAGCAAAGGAAAGTGAATAGAAACCGGGTCTTCTGGACGTGAAGGTCAGAGTTTGTTGGTTGATTGGCACGCACATGGGAGATAGGACGTGAGGCTGCGGACTAGCTAGGGGACGGTCAAAGCTAGAGGTTAGAGAAGGTACGGCAGGGGAAACCTAGACTATGCGGAAGGAAGGACTGTTGGCTTCTTTAGGTGCGATTAGTAAAAGAAAAGAAAGAGCTATACTTTGATGTTGGTTACACGTGAAGGAGACTTTTCTGTTAGCTTTTGGCTGAGTGGAAAGTACGGCAGCATGGGAGATAGGACGTGGGCTTTAAGTGAAGCCTGACATAAGAGTTTGCTAGGATGTTGATTTCCGTGAAAAAGCCTAGTATAAATAGAATAAGGACAGAAGAAGAAGAAGGAGGAGCATCTTCTTTTCGGCGGAGTTCTCTTCTTCCGTTCTGTTTTCGTACATGAGTTTCCTGTGAAGAAAAAAAGGAAGAAGTTGCTGTGTTCCGGCGGCGTAAAAAGACGGAAAAGACGATAATACTGCCGGACATTGGTCTAAGTTTTTCTCTTTATTTTTCTTCTATTTATTTTTATGGGTTTTAAGAAACCCATCTCCATGTTCTAATTAATTTGTAACTAGGGTTTAATGTTGAAACCACTTACAGTTTAGATCAATTTAATCGTTTTATTTGTTACATACCATTATGATTTGAATAGATTAATTCCATGATTTTAATTTATTAAATTTCATTAAACAATTGTGACGTCGTTTGATGGTACATGCTTGGCCTAGGTTTTTGATGTTCCATGCTTCTGTATACAGTTGTTATTCTGAAAATCTACTTGTTGCAAATATATTTGTCTACTTATTTGATATTCCATGCTTGTGTTAAATCCTTTGATGGGGTATGCTTAGAATAACCAAGTATTATTTGTGGACCTATAATTAGTTTCGTACAATTTTCTCGCTAACGCAATTTTATGGTGTATGCTTGAGACTAGGGCTTTTTGATGCACCATGTTTAGGGCGTCCCAGTGGTATTTGCGACTCTAAATATTCATGAGTTATGTTTCACTTCAGTAATTAAATAGAAATATTGGTGGATACCAAAAATCCTGGCTACCGACTCTCTCTGCTTAATTTTTTATTAGTTTAGTTGTTTTATTATTTTATTCATAAATCTAAAAATCCCAAAAATATCATTCTTGATTAGTTGATTAGAGATATCGATCACAGTATTGCCCCGCTCCCTGTGGGTTCGACCCGTACTTGCCGTTGACTACTAGTTAGACGCCGTGCGATTGCGGTTATTTATATAGGGTAATCTAAAATTCTATCAACCTTAATGCATTGCATTTCAGCTGCCTACGTACCCAACCCGTACCTTGAAGGGATCAAGCATCTTAATCCTATTAAGGCAAAGCCAACATCAAAAAGGGCCAATCGTTTTCGAAGGGATATGCTTTGGCATATACAATTCACGTCAAACTATTTCCAAGATGATGTAGCAAGGGTAAAAGCCTAGCAAAGCCTAGTCCGCATAGTCCGAGGGACTTTCATAAAGTATGCATTGGTTTATGCATAACTATTGCTACTTAGCATGTAAATATGCATTCTCGAGTACACAACATGGATACATGATGCTTTTGTATAATTCATGCTCCATCGGCTAAGCTACAAGAAAATACCCAAACTAGTTAGCACGGCTAGGCATTGGTTAGCATAACTAGGCAAATCCGCCAATTGGTTAGCATAACTAAGGCATATTCGCTTTCTAGTTGGCATAACTACAGGTATTTTGCTTTCTGGTTAGCACCACTTGACATCATCGATTTCCAACCAACACTCCTCCCTATATATGTTTTATTCGCATTTTTTAAAATAAATAAAAGAAAGGGAAGGGACATCCATCGACTGCAATTTAGGCAAAAACGCCAACGGGTTAGCATATCCGCTAACTGGTTAGCCAGCTGCTAGGTTAATCTGCTAACTGGTTATCCAAGTCCGCTTTCTGGTTGCCGTTGATAGGAAAATGCGTCAACTGGTTAGCTAGCTGCTAGGCTAATCCGCCAATTGGTTAGCCAAATCCGCTTTCTGGTTGGAGGTGATAGGAAAATGTGCCAACTGGTTAGCATATGCGCTAACTGGTTAACCAACTGTTGGGCTAATACGCCATCTGGTTAGCATGAAGGCCAATTGTGCCAAGGCTAATGCATTCACACCCTAATGCATCCCTAAGTAAGCTTTATAAGCTTAGGATAAAGCTTCATCCATGTCATGACGCATCCTCGAGTAAGCGTCATGCGAAAAATGCGGGTATTACATTCTTATCACCTTCAAAGAATTTTGTTCCCGAAATTCAACTCAAAACCTATTGTGGACAAGCTTCATCGATTTAGGTTTCCTGCGCATTTGTCACATACCATGATCCACAGAATTCCTACAAGGTTCCAATGTTTGTTAATGAACACAAATTAGAACCTTATGAATATGCGTTCCATTCTGTATCCGGAATCCTAATAGGGTCCGTAGTTGTCGTAAACGCCGATTAAGACCTTCCAAACATACGTCCCATTCAATATGCTCGAGGATCATAAAAGGTTTACAACTCTACCAAGAAAAATCAATTTGGATCACTAAACATGTGTCCCATACCACATGCTCAAAAATATAAAAGGACTTACTCAACACAGGATCTTAAGTGCAGTCCCATACCATACACTTAAGAGTCCCCAAAGTTCACGAAGCTTGAAAGGGTCATCGCAAATTGGTTAGCAGTTCATAGCGTAGTACTGTGAGGACCAAACTCTAATGCCAGTGCGGTCGGATGCAAGCCATCGTTCCTGACGATCTTCCACTCGTAAGTGGGATCTAGCCAACTTAAAAATACACTCCTTGCTTCACGGGTAAGGGGTGATCATTCCCAATGCCAAGGGTAGTGGGATACCAACCACCGTTCTAAACAGGTTTTCTGGTAACTTAATTAGGTCAAGCTCATCCAAATCTTAGCGGAGTAACTTTTTAAGTTACAATTTATTTTCGTATAGGCACGTGGGCTGATTTATCCATTCTATTTTTGCACAACAGTTAGCTTACTCTTCCAACTTTTTATATTTCCTTTGTAGGAAAAATTTGTAGTCATATTACTGATGTAATTTTAGAATAGTGGTAAAATAGGTTCGATTCTCGGACTTGTGAAGACTGAATTTAGATTTTAATAAACTAATTTTTTAAACTACAAATATGCACAAAAGATGAAAATGATATTCACAAATTACTGAGGTTATGGATTTCACCATTAACCAATTAAGGTGATTCAATCTACTCAATATTCATGCAATTCTTTCGTTTAATTTGATTCTAAAATATTACAATAAGTAGATTTCTAGAATAACAATTGTATAACAAAAATATGGAATATCTAAACCCTAGGAAAAGCATATACCATCTAACGAAATCACAACTGCTTAATAAAAATCTTTTAATCAAATTTTTAATCAAGGCAAATAATCATAAAAGAAATTGCAAAAATTAATTAAAAATAGAAATGTACCACTTTTATTGAAACAATGGCTTCCTCCGTCACCTCAGCAAATGGGGTTTAGCTCATCATTCTCAAAACACCCTCACAAGATATGTACATGGCTCAAAGTGCTTAAAAATAATGAAAAAGAATGGAAATAGTGAAAACAGTGAGTTTGCAACGTTTATAAACGTTTGATGTGGTTTAGAAAGTGGTAAATAAAGAGTTCGTTTCTCGAACTTGTGAAGGTAATGATTTTAGAAAATATTAAACTTAATCTAAACTAATAAAAATCAGGAAATTAAACTAGAGAATATTTTTAGAAAATATGGAGAAAACTAGGAATCAAGATTCAGTTATTTCTAACAATTCATGTGATTAATCATGTAATTCTTTTTAACAATTTAATTCAAGTTTGCCAAAAATATGTTTCCTAAAAGAATAATTGTAAATCCTAAGCATGAGACATCAAGAGTAATTAACTAAGCATGACCCATCAAAAGAGAACACAACTATTTAATAAAAACCATTTTTTTCTAATTTAAATCCATGCAAATAATAATAAAAGAATTATAAATAATTAATTAAAAATAGACTTACCACATAAAATTGAGAGAACAACCTCCTCCATCATCCCAGTAAATAAACTTAGCCCATGGAGAAGAAAACTTGCTCAAAAGATCTTTTCATTGCTCAAAATATCAATTACAAGGTTGAATAATAGTGCAACAGCTGAACAGACGCGTTTATAAGTGTTACAGAACAAGGTTCAGCCGTTGCAAAAGGCTAAGGCAAAGAAAAGGAAGGAAGAAATTTGAAAGCTAAGGCAACGGAACAGCAACACTTAAAAGTGTTGCTGTGTCTTCTTCTTCGGCAGCGATAGGATGAAGAACACGGTCACCGGCGGTGACCGGTGCAGCAGCAGTTGGCCGGATCGTGAGTATTCCGGCCACAATTACGGCGACTCCGAAACTTCAATTCTAAGCTGTTCTCCCCGTTCTTCTTGGCTTCTCTTGGTATATATAGGCTCTAGGGATCCTTGTGAGTCTTCTAAACCTAATAGCACTCTTTAAAACACATCCAAATCTTCCCAAATCCGAATCAAAGTATAACTCCCTTTTTCCGGCCAAACTCGGATTTGGGGCTATTTTTCCGGCTAAAATTGCTGTTTCTTGGTGTGTTTAATCTTGTATAGACCTCTAGTATATTGTGTATCAATTTGGGACGAAAATATACAAGTTTTATCATGAATCAAAGTTCACAGTTGAGTACAGCCGATTCCGTCCGATGAGTTGACTCGCCGATCCAGCCCGCTGGGTTGACCCGATCCAGGGGTGCCCCAATCCAAAGTGTGGGTGCTTTGATCCATTTTCCCGGGTGCCTTGAACACTTTTTGAGCCAATTTTTCCACAAATCTTTATTCTTCTAATGTACCTACAAAAGCATAAAAACACGTAATAATTGCAAAATCGAATACTAACTTAATAGAAACTAAGTTGCAAATTAGACACTAAAATGTGTCTATCAACGTTACAGAATCACTGTTGCTAGCTGTTACAAAAGAGCTGAATTCAAAAGAATAGGCGACGTGGATACACAGCTACGGCAACAATTTATTCAAACTTTTGGCAACATTTTCTTCATCTTCTTCATCATGATCATCACGAGCTGATTTTTCTGGAAACTTCTGATTTTTGATTTTGGCTCTCCAGAACCCCCCTTAAATATTCCCAGAGCTTCTCTATTTATTGTGCAGCCTCCCCAACTCGTAATAACTCCTCCAAATCTTCAATCAATCCTCACAAAAAAATTCACGGGAAGAAAATATTTCTCGGTGATTTTTTTATCCTGATTTGTTTCTCTTTTTCCATTGATTCTCGATCATATTTAATAGACAGAATGTTGGTGAGGCTTGTTGTTTCCTTGTTTCCTTGCCATATCCCGAGAGAATTCCTCTCAATAAAAGCCGAGAATGATCCCCGATTTGATTTGATATTTTCAGGAGATTCTCTTGGTTATCTTTCAAGTTTTCACTTTGTGCACGATTCCTTAATAAGACAAGAAGATATCTTGTCGTAAAAGCTGTAAGAATCTCTTCAAATACTCTTCACTAATTCACGCATATGGAATATTTTGAGTTAATTATTTTCCCGCCACTTTTGAATTCAAATTCAAAGAAGTGGGTGCCTTTATCCACATGAGGGGTGCCCTAATCCAATATGAAGGTGCCTTTAACACTTTTGCTAGGGGTGTTTTTAACACTTTTTAAGCCAATTTTTCCCAAATGTTTATTTCTTTAAAATTACCTACAACCACAATTTACAATATAAGTACACAAATGAGAACTAACAATATACAAATTGAGATCAAATAAGACACGAAAACGTGTCTATCAAATACCCCCAAACTTATTATTTGCTAGTCCTCGAGCAAATCTACTCTAGAAAATAAAAATGTTAACTCACTTTCGCAGGCATCGGGATTGCACTTAGCGTGTGCAACAAGCCTTTAAACCCATAGGTGGCCCTATCGGACGAGTTTTAGTCTCGTGAGGGTTTACAAGAGGTGTACCCACAAAACTCTTACTCCAAACCCTAGCTACCTGTGAACGATTAAGGGGACACACTGAACAAACAATTTAGTTGGCATACTAAGTTCTTCGGCTATGGAATCATTACCCTATATGAGTCCGATTGATGTACGCGAGTCTACACTCAGCATACTAAAATTCATACAAGGATTCAAAACTCTACTTAGATAATTGTTCAACCACGATACTCAAAATCTATCAAAGTTCAATCACATGAAAAGATTAGAAGATGGATATAGAAAAAATGAAGTTTGTGTGTGTTGACTAAGGTGAACGGTGTTTTCCATATCTGTCTGAAGGCCAGTGCCAGGACGAATGGATTGAGATACGCTCCCACTAGTCTTACTAATTATCGACTCAGCTGGTATATACAAGGGTCCCAGCGGTCGATTTATTGAAAATATTATAGTTCTCATGGATCCTGCATTCCACGCTTGCTTAGGCGACGGAGACAGGGAGAACACACATGTATTGCTATCAAAATGTCAATCTTTTTTTTTTTCTTTTTTTTTGAAAAAATAATCTAATTTATAATAATGGGGCTTGATCTCAAACACTTCATCCTGGCAGTGGTAACAATTTGATACTGGTGCCCCACCAAATCACTTAGAGAAACACAAAAATTGCAAAAATAAAAACAGAGAGTGATATGGTCAAGATAGATTCCAAGATATGGTGACAACTATCATGTTATTTCTAACACCTGAGCTAGGAATCCTTTTATGAATAGACCATTTAGCTGGGCACACCAATTCCAATAGAAAAAGAATTAAGTTTCCATCTACCTAGAATGGTTAGTGTCACCCTGAATTGTTCACAAGTTTCTAGACTCTGGAGTTTAAAATTTCAACTAAAAGTTTCTCCTTTACTCCCAAACTTAAACCTAACATTATCCTCAATGTTTCAAATTAAAGTGCAATGCCAAAATATAGTTAACTAGAGGAATAAAGAGGTAAGTCAGAAAGATAGTACCTGGGCGAAGCGTAACAATCCCTCTTTGGAGAATAAGACAGAAAAATAAAAACAAAACCTACAAAAATTTACTAATGTACAATAACATCCTTGATGGTCAATCAAGGTAAGCAGGGTCCTTCAGAGGGACCTCCTCAACATCACCTGTAGAAAAAGGCTCTAAAAATGGTTTCAATCTCTGACCGTTAACCTTTGAAGAACTACTACCATCCAGTGTCTCAATCTCAATAGCACCATGAGGATAAACAGTGCGAACTATAAAAGGACCCGTCCACCGAGAGCGTAACTTCCCGGGGAATATATGCAAACGGGTATCATACAGAAGAACTTTTTGACGCGGAGAAAATGATTTTCTTAAAATATTTTTATCATGCACAAGTTTCATTTTGTTCTTATACTCCTTAGCACTATCGTATGCATCTCTACGAATCTCGTCCAACTCATTGAGTTGGAGCTTTCTATGAGCTCCCGCCTTGTCAAGCGAAAAATTAAGTTGCTTTATAGCCCAATATCCTCTATGCTCTATCTCGACAGGTATGTGACATGCCTTGCCAAAAACTAGACGATAAGGTGACATTCCAATGGGGGTCTTAAACGCAGTACGGTAAGCCCATAAGGCATCAGTAAGCCTCAATGACCAGTCTTTCCGATTAGGATTAACTGTTTTCTCTAAAATACGTTTTATCTCCCTATTGGAAACCTCTACTTGACCACTAGTCTATGGGTGATATTGGGTAGCTACTTTATGGGTAATACCATATTTTTTCATCAAAAGCCTAAATGGTCGATTACAAAAGTGCGACCCTCCATCACTAATTATTGCCCGCGGTGTACCAAAACGTGCAAAAACGTTATCATTCAAAAACTGGACCACAACCTTGTGGTCATTTGTTCTACATGAAACCGCCTCAACCCACTTAGACACATAATCTACAGCAACAAGGATGTAAAAGTAACCAAAAGAATTAGGAAAAGGACCCATAAAATCAATGTCCCACACGTTAAAGACCTCAATAACTAGAATAGGGTTCAAAGGCATCATATTTCTACGAGAAATTGTTCCTAACTTCTGGCAACGCTCACAAGTAACACAGTAATGGTGGGTGTCTTTAAACAACGAAGGCCAATAGAATCCACACTGCAATATCTTAGCAGCGGTTTTCTTAGTACTAAAATGACCCCCACAAGCATGATCATGAAAAAAGGAAATAATACTGGACTGGTCACTCTCAGGTATACATCTCCTAATAATATGGTCTGGACAATACTTAAACAAATAAGGATCATCCCAAAAGAAATGCTTAACCTCGGCTAAAAACCTAGAACGATCTTGTTTACCCCAATGTTAGGGCATTCGACCAGTAACAAGATAGTTCATTATATTTGCATACCAAGGTAATTGGGAAAGAAGGAAAAGTTGTTCATCAGGAAAACTATCCCTCACAGGAGGGGAATCATCAGGGAAATCAAAGACAAGCCTAGACAAGTGATCCGCTACTACATTTTCAGCACCCCTTTTGTCTCTAATTTCTAGAGAAAACTCTTGCAACAAAAGGATCCATCTAATCAATCTAGGTTTAGTATCCTTCTTGGACAGAAGATACTTTAAAGCAGCATGATCAGTAATGACTATGACCTTAGAACCTAAGAGATAGGATCTAAACTTGTCTAAAGCAAAAATAATGGCTAACAATTCCTTTTCTGTGGTGGTGTAGTTTAGTTGGGAATCATTCAGAGTTTTGCTAGCATAGTAAATCATATGAAGTAATTTGTTTTCTCGTTGACCTAGCACAACACCAATAGCATAATCTGAAGCATCACACATGATTTCAAAGGGTAGGTTCCAGTTAGGTGCCTGAACTATGGGGGCGGTAGTGAGTAAAGTTTTAAGCTTCTCAAAAGCTTCTAAACAAGCATCATCAAAGACAAACTTAACATCTTTTGCAAGCAAATTGCAAAGAGGTCTAGAAATCAAGCTAAAATCCTTAATGAATCTACGATAAAAACCTGCATGCCCTAAGAATGACCTAATATCTCTTACGGTTTTGGGAACCTGTAAATTCTAATAAGGTCAACTTTGGCTTTGTCTACCTCTATACCCTTAGAAGATATGATATGCCCTAAAATAATTCCTGATCGAACCATAAAATGACATTTCTCCCAATTAAGCACTAAATTCTTTTCCTTACATCTAGTCAACACTAAGGTCAAATGATGCAACACTCATAAAACGATGAACCAAACACAGAAAAATCATCCATAAATACCTCTAAAAACCGTTCTACCATGTCAGAAAATATACTCATCATGCAACGCTGAAAAATGGCGGGTGCATTACACAACCCGAAAGGCATGCGTTTATACGCAAAGGTACCAAAGGGGCAGGTAAAAGTAGTTTTCTCTTGGTCTTTTGGGGTAATAACAATCTGATTATAACCAGAGTAGCCATCTAACAAGCAATAATGACTATGTCCAGATAATCGCTCTAGCATTTGGTCGATGAAAGGAAGGGGAAAGTGGTCCTTCCTTGTGACCTTGTTCAATTTTCTATAGTCAATACAAACACGCCAACCCGTGGTCACTCGGGTTGGGATTAATTCATTATTTTTATTCTGGACTACAGTGATACCTGATTTCTTGGGAACAACCTGAACGGGGATGACCCACTTACTATATGAAATTGGGTAGATAATACCCGCATCTAGCAACTTAAGCACCTCAGTTCGAACTACTTCTTTCATGTTAGGGTTCAGTCTACGTTGCATCTCCCTAGAAGGTTTGGTGTCATCCTCTAAATGAATCTGATGCATACAAACAGTGGGACTAATACCCTTAATGTCTGCTAAGGTCCACCCTAGAGCTTCCTTGTTGTCTTGAAGTACGGTTACTATCCTACTTTCCTGATCATCATCCAAATCGGATGCTACAATTACAGTCAAAGTCTTAGATGGGCCTAAAAACACATATTTCAAAGTATCTGGCAATGGTTTGAGGTCCAACTTAGGAGGCTCTTTTAAGGAAGGAATTAAGGTAGAATTAGAAACTGGTAGTGGTTCGAACTTAGCTTTCCATCTATTAGTATCTAACATAGGGGTAGAGTCTAACAGAGCACTCACTTGTTCAATGGTGCTAACATCAGATAAGATGTCTGGTAATGACTCCTGAACTAATGTTCCTATCATGTTCACCTCTTCAATGCACGTGTCATCTAACTCATGCGGTTGTTTATTAATATGAAAAATATTCAGTTCAATAATCATATTACCAAAAGATAAATTCATTATACCATTTCGACAATTAATGATCGCATTAGATGTAGCTAAAAACGGGCGACCTAATATCACATGTATCTGGTTTTCTGGGTCAGGAACAGGTTGAGTATCTAGAATAACAAAATCCACAGGATAAATAAACCTATCGACCTCAATAAGAACATCTTCGACAATACCACAAGGAATTTTTACAGACCTATCAGCTAACTGAAGTGTTATCTCGTTAGGTTTTATGTCACCAAGTCCTAGCTGGAGGTACACATGATATGGAAGTAAGTTCACACTAGATCCTAAGTCAAGTAACGCTTTCTCCACATTGTATTTACCTATGGTACAAGAAATAGTAGGGGAGCCTGGGTCTTTGTACTTAGGAGTTGTGTTATTCTGGATGATTGAACTCATATGACTAGCTATAAAGGCTTTTTTCTGTACATTAAGCTTTCGCTTTCGTGTACAAAGGTCCTTGAGGAACTTGGCATAAGTAGGAATCTGTCTAATTGCATCTAAAAAAGGGAGTTTGATGTTGACTTGCTTAAAAATCTCCAATATATCATTATAGTTGGATTCCTTCCTAGTTGGTACGAGAAGTTGTGGGAATGGTGCTTTGGGTACAAAATCAGGCTCAGCAGGAGCCGAATTAGACTCTTTAGAGACTTTATCAGTCTCTTCAGCTATAGGCTCAGAAGGATGTTCATTATTGGGCAAGGTTACCTTATTATCTACCACTCTACCACTCTTAAGGGTTTTAATTGAATTCACATGGTCTGATGATTTCTCACCATAAGATAACTCATGAACTCTTCTAGGGTTAGGTTGTGGCTGACTAGGGAACTTGCCTTTTTCTCTTTCTCTCAAAGACTCAGCGATTTGACCAACCTAGTTTTCTAAATTAGAAATTGCATGACTGTTAGCCTGAACAATCTTTTGATTTTCTCGTAAACTTTGATTGACATACTGCTGAAACTCTTTAGTGTTCTGATGTAAATCCTTAGTGCTCTGAGCTAATGTGGCTACAGTATCTGCTAAACTCATGACCGTCTTTTCTAACGGATTCTGAAATTGTGTTGTACTAGAAGAATTCTTAGTATAACCAAAACCTGGGGGAACCTGAGGGTTACTAGTCTGACCTTGATTTTGGCACTTAGACCAAGAAAAATTTGATAGTTTTTCCACCCAGGGTTATAGGTTTCTGAATATGGGTCAAACTTTTGACGGTTATCATATCTAGTGTTATTGTAAAGAGCATGGGCTTGCTCTTCAACACTATGCCCTTCCCAATATGACTTGGGTTCTATTCCACACCCAGATTGACTCAATTCTGAGGCTTCTAACCTTTTTGTTATAGCTGCGAATTTAGCATTTGATTCAAGAATTCCATCTACCCTATTGACATTACCTCTGCTCAGTAGAATTTTTCTCTGGGGTTCCTTACCACATTCCCATTTATGGGTCTTTTCAGCAATTTCATACAGAAATATCTTTGCCTCATCAACATTTTTACTGTCAAAACTCCCTGTACACAATGACTCAACCAAGGTCGTTGTTGGATAATCTAGCCCTTCATAAATGATCTGGACTAGTCTAGAATCATCTAAACCGTGTTGGGGACATTGTTCTACTAATTCGTTGAACCTTTCCACATACTTATACAAAGATTCTCCTTCTTGTTGCCCAAATGTGGAAATTTCTTGCCTAAGAGCTAATATCTTGTGCCTAGGGGAAAATTTAGCTAAAAAGGCGGCGGTAAGTTGTTCATATGTCTCGATGGATTCAGATGGCAAACTATATAACCAAGATTTGGCCTTGTCTCTCAGGGAAAAAGGAAATAACCTAAGTTTCAAATCTTCATTAGACATGTTGTGAATTTTTAGGGTACTACATATTTCTTCAAATTCCCTAATATGAAAATAAGGATTTTCATTTTCTTTCCCTAAGAAGATTGGGAGCATCTGTATGATCCCAGGTTTCAACTCATAGTTTGCTTGAGTTTCAGCTAACTTGATACATGATGGACGAGAAGTCCTAGTAGGATTCAACAAAGCTTTCAAGGTTGTCATTTCTGGCACAACTAGAAAATTAGGAATGACTTCCTCACTGAGAGACAAATTCTCAAAACTAAGGTTTCGTCTCTCAAAAGAATGGTTTCCTAAATTCTCAATTTCAAAGGCAGAGTTTCTACTTCCGTCACTGACCAAACGACCAATAGAATCTCTTCTCCAGGAACGCTCACTGGGCATGCAATAACTCCTAACCGGAAGGGAATTCTAAACAAACACAAACAAGGCCGACTCAACCAAATCAAACCTATTGAATCTAGCAAACAAAAAGCATGATGGCTCCACTTAGATTGTTTCTAGACCAGCTTCTATTCTTCCAAAAGGCAATTAGTTACAGTTTTAGCGAATCCCTCAGAATGATCCGAATTAGACTAAGTCGATTAGAAGCAGGATAAGCTCTAAGGAGCTTTGATAACCCTGCCTCTTTGGCAACTTTTCCCTGGGTTACAGGGCGGCTCTATCAACTTAAAATAAATCTTCCTGAACTTTAAGTTAAGCTAACAAAGTAACCAATACAATCCTTTTGAATGATTTTCCAATAAGCTCGTTACCCTATAGGTCTCTTTATAGTCAAATTTTAGGATTAGGTTCGCGTTAGGTAACGTGTTCCTAAGGCGGGCAGAAAGGATTCGGTGATGAAATCTGAACCCTTATCTTATATGGCCAGTTTCTGCCCTTTACTAGAAAATAAGTTCCGTATTCAAGTCCTCAACATATATGCATACGAAGGAATACAGAAAACCCACTTGCAGGGGATTCGTGGGTTGATCGAGGCTTACCTCCCGTACCATACGGGGGATGAATCGGTTGTAGTCGACTCGGGCCACCGACTCCTGTGTCAGTGTACGAACCCGAGGGGCTGAGACAATATCGTAATTGTCGTCCTTCCCTGCGCAGTTTATATTTGATACCCTTCCGTAGAGTTTAAAAATTAATAAAATGTCCAAAAGTCCAAAATAAAGTCCAAAAAGTGTCCAAAATAAAAGAAAATTACAGAAATAATAAAAATTCCTAATTAATAAATCCTAAAGAAACAGAATCTAAAAAAATAAAATAAACCTAATTAATAAAAATAAAATCTAAAAGTAAAAGTCTTTGTCTTCTTCTCCGTTCTTTAAGCTTTAACTTTTAACTCCAAGTCTTTAACTTTAACTTCAAGTCTTTGATCACCAAAGTCTTTGGCTTTATTTTCTTTCAATCCAAGATCCAAACCTGTAGCAAAAATAGAAATACCCAAAGAACGTAAAATAGAACAAAGTAAAAATAAAAATCTAACTAAACTAATTAACCTAAAAAAAAAATCTAAAAACAATTCTAAAAACAAGTCCCCGGCAGCGGCGCCAAAATGTAATTTTAGAATAGTGGTAAAATAGGTTCGATTCTCGGACTTATGAAGACTGAATTTAGATTTTAATAAACTAATTTTTTAAACTACAAATATGCACAAAAGATGAAAATGATATTCACAAATTACTAAGGTTATGGATTTCACCATTAACCAATTAAGGTGATTCAATCTACTCAATATTCATGCAATTCTTTCGTTTAATTTGATTCTAAAATATTGCAATAAGTAGATTTCTAGAATAACAATTGTATAACAAAAGTATGGAATATCTAAACCCTAGGAAAAGCATATACCATCTAACGAAATCACAACTGCTTAATAAAAATCATTTAATCAAATTTTTAATCAAGGCAAATAATCATAAAAGAAATTGCAAAAATTAATTAAAAATAGAAATGTACCACTTTTATTGAAACAATGGCTTCCTCCGTCACCTCAGCAAATGGGGTTTAGCTCATCATTCTCAAAACACCCTCACAAGATATGTACATGGCTCAAAGTGCTTAAAAATAATGAAAAAGAATGAAAATAGTGAAAACAGTGAGTTTGCAACGTTTATAAACGTTACAGAATCACTGTTGCTAGCTGTTACAAAAGAGCTGAATTCAAAAGAATAGGCGACGTGGATACACAGCTACGGCAACAATTTATTCAAACTTTTGGCAACATTTTCTTCATCTTCTTCATCATGATCATCACGAGCTGATTTTTCTGGAAACTTCTGATTTTCGATTTTGGCTCTCCAGAACCCCCCTTAAATATTCCCAGAGCTTCTCTATTTATAGTGCAGCCTCCCCAACTCGTAATAACTCCTCCAAATCTTCAATCAATCCTCACAAAAAAATTCACGGGAAGAAAATATTTCTCGGTGATTTTTTTGTCCTGATTTGTTTCTCTTTTTCCATTGATTCTCGATCATATTTAATAGACAAAATGTTGGTGAGGCTTGTTGTTTCCTCGTTTCCTTGCCATATCCCGAGAGAATTCCTCTCAATAAAAGCCGAGAATGATCCCCGATTTGATTTGATATTTTCAGGAGATTCTCTTGGTTATCTTTCAAGTTTTCACTTTGTGCACGATTCCTTAATAAGACAAGAAGATATCTTGTCGTAAAAGCTGTAAGAATCTCTTCAAATACTCTTCACTAATTCACGCATATGGAATATTTTGAGTTAATTATTTTCCCACCACTTTTGAATTCAAATTCAAAGAAGTGGGTGCCTTTATCCACATGAGGGGTGCCCTAATCCAATATGAAGGTGCCTTTAACACTTTTGCTGGGGGTGTTTTTAACACTTTTTAAGCCAATTTTTCCCAAATGTTTATTTCTTTAAAAATACCTACAACCACAATAAAATTACAATATAAGTACACAAATGAGAACTAACAATATACAAATTGAGATCAAATAAGACACGAAAACGTGTCTATCAATTACAAAATGCTCACTGACGAGTCCAAAACTCATAGTCCCTAGTATTTTCTCGGAACTTGCTCTGATACCATTTGTCACGGATCGGGAAATCCCGCCTCCGGCGTTGTGCGCTGGGCAGGCTAGAACTTCCCGATGTGCGGATTGAGAGACAGTAACCTGACTTTGAAGCTTAAACTTCCCGCTGGAAAATGCAGATGGATTTGTCTTTCCAAACATATTTTGTAAGACATGATACTTGAAACGTAGTTTTCACACCATTCCAACTCACCCTTGTTCTGCTAACGGTTGAAGGCCATTAAAGTATATGATGAATGCCTTTGACAAGCATCACATACTTACGAGCATTTTCCAGGCCTAACTCGTTCCTTGGAATAGAACCTAGGCCCTTTTAAGCCTAATTTTCGCTTCATCAACTCTGTTTCGACCATGCGCTGGAGTATGCACTGATTTTTCTCTTGTCAAGAGTGCAACAACCAGGCATATTCCGTTCATACTGTATGAATTGATAAGAAGTATGAACAATCCATCGAATGGAATTGCAACTACCTCATCAAGTGTGGTAACAATCATTTCTTGACTTGGCATTACCGAGCCAGATGATACGAGTTACCATAATGTTGTAATCACCTCTAAATTAGATGATATGAGCGACAAGGTGCTGCACCTCAATGTATTGCATTGCGGCTGCCTACCTACCCAACCCGTACGTTCAAGGGATCAAGCATGATTGTAGTTCATCCATAAAGGGACAAGCATCTTAAGCCTATTAAGGCAAAGGCAACATCAAAAAGGGCCAATCGTTTTCGAATGGATATGCTTTGGCATATACAATTCGCGTCCAACTATTTCCAACATGATGTAGCAAGGCTAAAAGCCTAGTCCGTATAGGCCGAGGGAGTTTCATAAAGTATGCATTGGGTTATGCCTAACTATAGCTACTTAGCATGCAAATATGAATTCTCGAGTACACAACATGGATGAATGATGCTTTCGCATAATTCATGCGCCATCGTCTAAGATACAAGCAAATCCCCTAACTGGTTAGCATGGTTAGGACAATTCACCTATTGGTTAGCATAACTAGGAAAATCCGCCAACTGGTTAGCATAGCTAAGGCATATCCGCTTTCTGGTTAGCATAACTAAGGGTATTTCGTTTTCTGATTAGCATCGCTAAGCATCATCGATTTCCAACCAACACCTCCTCCCTGTATATGTTTTATCGCATTTCTACAAATAAATAATAGAAAGGGAAGGGACATCCATCGATTGCACTTTAGGAAAAAACGCCAACGGGTTAGCACATCCGCTAGCTTGTTGGCTGCTAGGCTAATCCGCCAACTGATTAGCCAAATCTTTTTCTGCATGGCGGTGATAGGAAAATGCGCCAACTGGTTAGCATATCCGCTAACTGGTTAGCCAGCTGCTAGGATAATCCGCCATCTGGTTAGCATGAAGGCCAATTGTGCCAAGGCTAATGCATTCACACCTTAATGCATCCCTGAGTAAGCTTTATAATCTTAGGATGAAGCTTCATCCCATGTCATGACGCATCCTCGAGTAAGCGTCATGCAAAAAATGTGGGTGTTACAGAATCAAGTCAGTAACACTCAACGCTAGCAATGAGGATAACAAGGCATGATCAACAGAGGCTCTTCACACAAAGGACATCATACAAACAGAAAACTTACTCCTTCTGTTGATTACATATAGAGTGAGGCTACACCACTGCTTCTATTTGCTCCAGCAACACTAGATTTCCAATCGGAGATAAACAATAGACTCAAAGTCTTCCTCCCAAGAGAACCAACTGATGAGGGAGGGACGCTCTCGTGCAACCATAGTAGCAAGACCCGCAAAGCTAGGGTTTAAAGACATTGTTAATGAAAAGCAAACCTCATCTGTGAAGTAATGTACTCATAAAAAGGGAGGAAATGAAGAAAAGCTTTCTTACCTCACTATCAATAGCTGATGAATACTCCCAAGGGTCCTCTCACATGTTCGTGCATCCATGGCTCCACGTCTGTCCATCCATCCGCGGCTTTCTCTATTACCTATCCAACCATGTGAGCTTGCATGGTGTACCTAAAAGCCTGAACTGCTGATGTTCCATCCCATATGATGATATTGCGCTTCTATATATCTCTTTCAATTATCCTTGACTTACAGATCCATCAACGTGACGATATTCAGAGTTCAAGCCTACTGCTTATCTCTGGTAATATTTAACAACTAAGCCTTGTTATTTTATTTTTAGAAATAT
The DNA here is from genome assembly GCA_023531435.1 of Papaver californicum. Lineage (NCBI taxonomy): Eukaryota > Viridiplantae > Streptophyta > Magnoliopsida > Ranunculales > Papaveraceae > Papaver > Papaver californicum. Next base: position 44,680 of record JAJJMC010032716.1, on the reverse strand, counting down.
TAAACCTCAGAATTCTGCTGGGTATTTTAACATGGGTACTCGAATACCTATCTCTGTGTATGTATGACTGAGCTTGTCAGAATATTACACACACGATCAGAATTGCTAAATGAATCAACATTCATCACCGTACAAAATCATCAGAATAACACTGGTGCTCACTACATTTTTCAGATGTTCTATAATTTTATATTACAAGCCTCATGCTCCTAGATGGATTTCCCACTAGTATAGAACAAATTTGAGTATCATTTGGTGTTATATTCCACAGGGAAGTTCCCAAAATTACCTTGTGTCAACATTCATTTCAACTGACCAATGTTGACCTACATATACAACTTTATATAAACAAATCTCAAGCTCCTAGATGGATTGCCCACTAGTATATATCAAATTTGAGTATCATTTGGTGCTATATTCCACAGGGAAGTTCCCAAAATTACCTTATGTCAACATTCATTTCAAATGGATAGTGTTGACCTACTTATACAGCTTTGTATAAACAAAGCTCAAAAACTCCTAAAAGGATTGTCCACTAGTATAGAGCAAATTTGAGTATCATTTGGTGCTATATCCCGCAGTTGGATTCCCAAAAATTAACTCATGTCAATATTCACGCTCAATTGAACAATATTGACTCACTAAAATACCTATATAGCTTTATATAGAAGTTACATACGAGTTCTCATCTCAGTGTTCTGAGGCACCACTGCATCAACACTCATCTCAGTGTTCTGAGGCACCACTGGCTCAACACTCATCTCAGTGTTCTGACGATAACATTGCCTCAACACTCTCTAGAACCAACTAACATTACAAAAACCTTGTCCGACCAATTCCAAGTCTTTCCTTGCCATGGGTGTCTACTTGTCTATCCAAGAGGGCCTTCTAGCTTACTAGTTCAAAAGTTCAAAGCGACTTCTACTCCTCTGGTAACATGTAGCCATTGAACCGAATAATTACGTTTTATTTTATTTTTTGTCTGACATGCGACCATCTAGTGCTTACCACGTAACATTACTCGTTCCACGCTAAGCAGGGGACTTAATGTAGATGGTGGGGTTTTGACAAGGATAAAATAGTAAATTGTCTCTCAAGACGCAGGTCTAAGAAGTATTAAACTTTTAAAATTCTACAAAAGAATTTCTTGAGTAGGCGTTTATCCCTACTCTATCAGGCGTTTATCCCTGTCCTTCATTACTATACAAAAATTATTAGAACAACACTGGTTCTTTTACTGAAACGAAGATAGTAATATTTTATTTTATTTTTTTATCTGAAAATTGATTAAATTAAAAAAGTAAAAATATTAAATTTTTTGAGATGGAGAAAAATACATTAAAACATTTAACAGTTATAAATTACTAGTGGTATGTCCGTGCTTTGCATCGGCTCCAATTCATCACCCAAACAAGAGCTAAATTGTACTAACTATAGAAGTAAAACATTAATTGGGATTGGATTTCGTATGAATAGAATATTTACTATGTACACAAAATTATATCTGCATGAAATAGTTAAATTTCCATAACTGAAACGTTCTTAATAAAAAACAAATCACTAAAATCTTCCCAATGATAAATAAATAAGCCACAAAACGACCTAAAAATTATATTCTTGGTAAATCTGATGTTTGTTGGAATTGCAGGTGTTTGCGAAAGATATCCTGCGGAAATATTACTTCAGCAGTTGTGTGATTATGGGTAAGGAAACCCTCTTTTGGTAACTGAATAACATTGCCACATGGGATAAACACAGGACACCCTTTCAAAAGCAAATACCGTGCAATCTAATTACTGTTAATACATGGAAGAAGCCGAAACCCTCTTTTGGTAACTGAATAACATTGCCACATGGGATAAACACAGGACACCCTTTCAAAAGCAAATACCGTGCAATCTAATTACTGTTAATACATGGAAGAAGCCGCATAACATAGAAAACTTGGCTGGCGGTGCAATATGAGATCTTCGTGACTGGAAGTATTTCTTCTTCGGAAACAGGTTAGATGAGAGAGTGACCATTCCAAGTTGAGGCCCCGTCAGGATTGGGATGATGGCAAATCGGTCTCAGCTTCCATACTCAGTTTATGAGCCTTGAAAAATATCTGCCAAACCATCTATGAAACCCATGTAACTTCACTTTCAATGATTTCGGGTTAATGATTAGAGTATCCAACAAAACAATTAGCCGACATAGTCAAGAAAACAATAATGAAACTACAGTAAAAACTTTATATGTTTGATGGTATTACCTATGATGACATAACGATATCACAGCTTGGAAAGACCATTTGAAACTAATGCATCAACTGTTATAAGAATGAAAAATGGGGAAAATAAAAACAAATCCTATGGAGAGATATGTAGAAGTGATTTAACCAACAAATATCGATCATATATGCGTTATATACAGACCAATACATCAGTTGTTAAATGCATTTACTGCTTTTAACTCTCTATTTTTCCCCCATTTTTCTCTATATATAATGTATTATGTAAAAACTATTCTCTCTTTTCTTTCTTATATATACACTAAACCCTTCCTGCCCACAAATTTTTCAATAAAAAAGAAGAAGACACTTTTAGATTACAGCTGAGTAAGTTACATCACCGCATCGTGCTTTATCAACGTCATCAATTGCCCTCTATGGCTTAGACTTGAAGAGATATCCAAGTTTTATTGGCTTTAATTTCAAGCCCATGTTTTACGGTGAGAGAGTCACTGCAGGAATGCAAGATAGATCTAACGGACTTCTGAGGCTGCCACTAAGCTGAGACGATGGTCTGTATATCCCCATACCCCCATGAAGAAATGCTCCATTGGTATTAACATTGCATGTGGATGTTCCTCTGTTACCATTGATCCACATGCATGTACCTATTATTTCTAACCACAACAGCATTTCCACATACTGCACATTCAAATAATCCTAACTCATACTAAGTCAGTACTGAAATCACGTATGTTGTTACCTTTGTTGATTCATAATTACGGTGCATGTGATCGCTGGAGTTGATTACTTGCAACAACCACATGGTGGGGTCTTCTTGACCAAAATAAAATGTAGGGCAGAAGAAGTTGGGTACGTAAATCAAGTGGCACTACATATAAATAATAAACATATAGCATACCTCAACAAAGGCACTGTATCTTCTGCAGAGTTTTGCGGAATGGCCTTGAAGTGGAATGGAGAGTTCTCACCTACTAAAATGAGTGTCTGACACTGTAATTTCTTTACTCTTTCACTAATGGCATATCTCCTGCATATTGAAACCTATATTAGAATGAACACATGCCTTAATGTGTTCCAAGTGGATGTCTACATGTGTAAGCTTAAGAAACTTAATCGTATAAAAAATGACAGGTTGAAAATCAAGCCCTTACCCAATAATTGCTTCAAGGAACCTGAGTACATTTGTACTTTGAGTCTCATTTAACAACTGAGCAATAAAAAAAACCATTACTATCAAAGAAGGAAAATATTTATAATCTTTGGAGCCAAATGGCAAGCCAAACAACAAAGAGAAAAGCAGATGGAGAGCTAACACTTCTGCATGCCTGTACAATATCTGATTCTTGTACTTGTGAATTGCAGTAAACTTCCTCTAGAATATTGAAAAGTTGAAATCTATCAATACATAATGAAACTCTGATGTGCTAGGCATATAAAGGAGACTACTATATAAGAGCAGAAACTTTACGAAACCTACCATGATGAAGTAGCCCAGAAGCAAACAGACCTTTACCTCACTACACATCCCCTAAAAGTACTGTACAATTGACATAGCCTACACATTTAGTAAAAGTACAATACTCAAACCGTTCCGTTGAAGCAACTCATTAAAACTTCCAATGAACTAAAGGGTTGTAAAGTTGGTATGTAAACTAAAATGCTATGCAAAATCTAATTTAGAGTACAATATGCATATAAGTTAACCGTGTAAAGCACGATAAATATTAATGAAAGTATTATCTAATTATACAATTTTTAGAAGTACTAACCCCATTAAGTTGAAACCAAAAATTACTGTTAAACAATATGGTATCTATCTATGAATTGTTTAATAAAGATACCCAAGACATGGATCATGGTGTTCGAGTTTCTTAAGAACCTGGGAACTAAATACTAATGCCTATTAAGAGTATTGATAAAAACAGTGATCCCACATCAGGGCCAAAGATCATTCGACCACCACAAATGAATCTCTGATTCATGTTTTATTGCCAAACACCGATGAAGGGAAAGCTGCATATAATCCCAAGAATTACTTATTCGTTTCCTTACTCAAAACAAAATTTAATATGCATATAAGTTAACCGTGTAAGTTAACCATAAATATTAATCAGAGTATTATCCAATTAAATTTTTAGAAGTAAAAACCCCATTAAGTTGAAACCAAAAATTACTGTTAAACAATATGCTATCTATCTATGAATTGTTTGCTTATGACTAATGTTGATTTTACTCTTAATTCAGGTACCACCAAATTCCAAATCTCAAAACCACAAAAAGAACATAATAAGCAAAGAAAATATGGAATTTTTTTACAACAATTTATATAATTAAGATATGTTATTCAAAGAAATGGTCTAGCCGGCTAAAACCAACATTGTTAACTGATTTCCTTTCATGTCCTGGTTCTCCTTACTCAACAGTCCAGCACCTAATTGACATTGAACTAAAAAGAATGGTTTCCTAAGGGAGACAAAGAAATTGAGTCCGATATACCTCCAAGTACATATTTTGCTTACCAATGGCTGATTGAACTTTTGAAACAGCAGCAATCAAATCAATATATGCCAAAAAAACAAAAAGATTAAGTTCATGAAAAATTTAGAAAACTCATTATCTAAAATTGATCGAAAATCAATAAAAACTTAAAAAAAATTATGACCCAAGATCCTAACATGATCAAATAACTAAACAATCTACAGTTTAATGAAAACCCATGATATAAAATTGATCGAAAATCAATAAAAATTTAAACTTTTTGAGGACCCAAGATCCGAAAACGATTAACAAACAATAGTAACTATTGATGTATTCGGACAAAGATCAATTGATCAGAAGCTAGGCTTATAGAAAAAAGGTGAACCTTCACTTGAAGCCTTCCATGTCAATGAACTTGCGTGATTAACCTCCGGTTCTACTCAAGCAAAGCATAGGTCTCGACATCCGTACCCCCTTCCATCATAAAGATATTGGGGGTAGTGTGGTTGCACGCTGAAAAGAAATCTACTATAAAGAAAAAAAACATCTGATGGTATTAATACAGAGAAGAACCTTTTATTGTAATTCTTAAGATTAACTCGCCATTTTCGTTTTCTTCATGGTTGTTTCAGTCTTGAATGAAGAAGAAAAATCGAGTAGAGAATCAAAACAGAGAGAGAAGGAGAGGCCGTAAAGGGGAAAAGAAGTTACGATTGGAATTGGAATTACAATTAGGTTTACGCCTCAGTCGTTCCGGTAGTAAAACACGTGTGGACAGAGGACACAGACGTTTTATTTTTTTGTTAGTCTAAATTTTCTCTAATATATTTAGTGGTCTGAATTTTCTGTCAAATAGGACAAAATATTTATTATTGTTCTAAATTTTATACTCTAAATTTTTATTGGTCTAAATATTTTAAAGATGGGACCAAAAAATTCTATATTTAAATTTTGTTCAACTTTTAACCATACCATAATAAAAAAAATCCTAAAAATATATACTTCTTCTGTTTCTTATTAAAAAAGAAATTATTATAATTTTTTCAATTTAATTTATTTTTAGACAAAAATAGATAAGTGATAGAATTTTTTTTCAGAAACGAAGATAGTACATAGTAGTAATGTGAACTGCCTCTCACTAAGGTTTTGGTCTTTGTTCCCTTGCAGTCACGGCATGACTATCTTCAGCAGCTCGTCGTTGATAGGGTGTAAGTCAGGTACACCTATCTTTATAGCCTATAGCTCTCTCCGGTTATCAAACGAAGTAATGATAAAAGTTGTGAGCACACACTGTAGTGAAAAAAGTCGAACAAAACAGAAAAAACTGTACCCTTTCATAAATGCATCAAGCTTTGTGCGCTTCAATTTTCTTTCTACCATTTCACTTTTTTTTTGTTTCTTTTTCTAACAAAAACTGTTTCTCGACCATAACAAACCCCCATTTTCTCATTGAAAAAGACTAAAAAAAGAGAGAAGATTGTTCTTTTTATGTTCAAGATTCAGTATCTCAATGTTAACAGTACGGTGTCTCATAATATCGTTCTTGCCTGCCTTATAAAAAGAGAAGTTAAGCCTTGGAGTATTTTCGGGGTGTGTCCAACAAACATAAAACCAAAAGTGGTATTGGATTGGATTGGATTTCCAAAAGAATTATCAAAGTGATTGATCTCGAGCGGTGGGTCCTAAATAATACCAGTCACATGTGCCACATGTAAATCGGTGGTAACGGTGCCAGTCTTTATGGTTTAACGGCCTCTCATCATTTCCCACCTCACAAAAACCGTACCACCACCGCCTTATCTTCTCCGACTGCTCTAGGACTACTCCCATTCTCAGTACACACTCTTTCTTCTTCTTCTCACGTTCACTTTCTATCATAGGCTCATAGCATAGAATCTGGAGATCAAGGTTTGAAAAACTAGTTTAGGCACGGCTCACGGCCCTGACGTTTTTTTCCATGAAAAAACAACATAAGGTTATCCTAAAGAACCGTAGTCATTTGCTATTTAACATCGTGAAATAGAAAAAGTACATGAATGATTATACCCGCTGTTATAAAATAAAAAACCCTAAATAATGACCGTAATATACTATTTGACGTTGTCATATAGAAGAGCGTAATTTAGTGTCTTAACCATTTTACAAACAAAAACCCTAAATTATGACCGTAATTTGCTATTTGACGTTGTCATATAGAAGAGCGTAATTTAGTGTCTTAACCATTTTATGATCGTTTTTTCAAAGAAAAATGACCGTAGTCAAAACCTTATTCTATATAGTTGTTATTAAAAGGGATTAGTTTTATTATATATTCCGTTCGTTTCAGGAAAATAGTTATTTTTCCTATTTGCACAATTATTAAGACAAGATGAGAGAGTAGTTTTTTTAATTTATTTCCAAATTTACCATCAATAAAAAGTTTAATACCACATATATATCTTCTTATTAAAAGAATGAAACTTTATAAAAAGAGTATTTTTAGAAGTTTGTCTTATTGAAAATGAAAGTAACTCTTTCGCTGAAACAAAAATTTAAAGAGAAAGTAACTGTTTTCCTAAAACGGAGAGAGTATTATATAAGAGTCTAATAAAAATATTTTTTTTCTAAAATTTATTTTTAATACAAAAATATTACGTAGAAATGTGAGTGATAAATTGATAATATCAAATATAAACTAAGTTTTTTTCCTTAATCTCATACCATTTTTAGTTGTAAACAATTTGAAATTTGAATACAATTATTTTCTAACGGTTGTTTTTTCTCTTTCTAAATTTTCCTTTCACAAAATTACCACAAAATTCCAAAGCAATAAAAATTTCAAAAATTAAAGAGTTAAAAAATCCAAATATCTTATAGAATATGTAATAGTTGTTCTTAACTAATCGACTGTTCTATTATATGGAGTTCCTGGTCTGCAATTCAGTCCTTCCAAGGGGTACGACAAGGAGATCCAATCTTATCATATTTGTTCATAACTGCTCTTGAGGGTTTTCTAGATTATTTGTTCGTGGAAGTGAGAAAGAGTCGATTACAATACCTTCTGGGAAGAGTATAAACTTTCATAGATCAGAAGTTTATTTTAGCAAAAAAGTTCGTGGAAAACATGAAAAGGTAATTGCTAGAATGATAAGAGTTAAAAGAATATCAAAAGATAAAAAAATACTTAGAAACACCATTGTTTCCAACGGGCATAAAACTCTAGATTTTGAACCATTTCTAGAAAAGCCTATAAAACCATAAGTGGATAAAAAGCAAAAATTTTATCTCAAGCTGGGAGAATAAATCTTATAACTCAAAGTAAAATAAACATTCATAGGAAATAAAATCTTAAACGTGAAACTTCATAATTTGGTTGAAAAGAAAAGCCTTAAAGTAAAATAACAGTTTTGGTAATGTTCATTTTGCTTTGTCTGTTTAAATTTTTTATATTTTAATCTCATGTTTCCTAAACACGAGGGTATTTAGAATTTTTGGATATATATTAAAAAATTATATTTTTATTTTCTTTGGTAACATGATTTCAAAATATTTATTTGGAAGCTAAAAAAAATCTAATTTTTATAATGTAGCGCATTTAGAGCTGTACATGGTAGCGGAAAACTAATAGAACTGTATCTAATCGAACCGAACCAAATCAATTAAAGAATTGAACCGAACCATTTACTATTGGTTTGGTTTTGGTTTCAATTGTTAAAAAATCGAGGTTAATGGTTTCAGTTTTGATTTGATTTGATATAAAAACGAACCGAAATAAGGAATTAGCAGACCTACTCGATATACCAATGGTAAAACTAATAATTTTAGGTCGTTGACATATATCCAGTATCCTAAAGAGATTTAATCTACACCATCCAATCACCCACATATAAACATAACACCTAAACCTAATTCATTCTCATTTATTCTTCTTCACTTCGACACGATTACTCCGTACAAAATCGTTCTTATTTTTGAATTTAGAATGTTTATGTTTTTATCCTTTTAAATTTAGAATGTTTATGAATTTGGAGTACAACAAATTCAACTTTCAATATTAGTGTATATGTCTGAAATTTTTATGTATATTTATGAACAGTTGATTTGTTGTCTGTTGATATGTTTATGAACTATTGGTCTGCATAAATTTTTTAAAATTTAAACTATCAGGAGTAATCGGTTATCCATAATCGATTGGATAAAATCGAAACCAAATGATTTAACTTAAAACCGAACAAATTATTAACCATAGTTTTGGTTTTGATTTGAGAAAAAAACGAAATGACTGTGCCATTTACAGCGGCGCTACTAGGCTACCACTCCATGTGCTTATGATTCAGCGATCGTTTTGGAATAATTATCGAACTCTAAACAGATGAGCGAAGAACCTAATGATCTTTTCGATAACAGTATATACATTATACATACCAATATATTATGTTGTTTTATCATAGGGTTAATTGGGAATATATCCCGGATTTGAATTATCAGTTGAGCATATGTCCCATAACGCTAGAAATTAAGGGATATGTCACAGACGTCTATCTTATCCATTAAATGGACAGTTATGCCCTTGTCCGAAAATGTTGGAGAAATGTTGGAGAGATAGTATTTTTATCCGTTAACTATTACTGTATATATTTTCCTATTCTATTTCATATTTCATATGTTGGAAAAATGTTGGAGACAAACCCAATGAAAATGTCAAGGGCATAACTGCCGAAAATAAGACACATATATCCATTTAACGGATAAAATGGACGTCTGAGACATATTCCTTAATTTTTAGCGTTATATGACAAATCCCCAAACTGATTATTTAAATCCGACATATATTTCTAATTTTTCCTTTATCATATTAGCAGCAGAAGTTACCAAAAGCCCCTTAAAAGAAACCGGTCAACCCCTATTTACATCGGAAACCGAGCTAACGACTTAGAAGTGTCCACGTGTCACTTTTCCTTGGAGAATCCAAAGCATAAATAATCACCCTTTTTTATAAAATTCACTCCACTCTTCACTAGTTTTCGTTCTCCACCACCGTCTCTCTCCCTCTACAATACTAAAATGGCGCCAAAATTTCTTCTTCTTCCTTCCTCCTCCTCCTCTTCTTCTTCTATACTAAAATTCTTTCTGATTTTGTATTTCACAGTACATTGTCCATCATACGCCACTAGTCACGATTACGGTGATGCTCTTCGTAAAAGCATACTTTTCTTCGAAGGTCAAAGATCAGGAAAACTTCCACCAGATCAACGTATCAAATGGCGTCGTGATTCTGCACTCAAAGATGGTTCTACAGTCGGAGTAAGATAATTTCAATATATAATTTCCCTATACTCCCCGTCATACATATTCGTTAACTAATAATTCCGGCCTGTGTTTGGATTTCGCAGTTAGACTTAACGGGAGGTTATTATGATGCCGGAGATAACATTAAATTTGGTTTCCCAATGGCTTTTACAACGACACTACTCTCATGGGGTGTTATTGACTTTGGTAAAAATATGGGACCAGAGTTAAAACATGCTGTTAAAGCCGTTAGGTGGGCAACGGATTACTTATTAAAAGTAACGTCTGTTAAAGGAACTGTTTATGTTCAAGTGGGCGATGCTTTATCTGATCATAATTGTTGGGAAAGACCTGAAGATATGGATACATCAAGAGCCGTTTATAAAATTGATACGTCCCATCCTGGTTCTGATGTTGCTGGTGAAACAGCCGCTGCTTTAGCTGCAGCTTCCATCGTTTTCCGTAAACGTGATCCTAATTATTCACGTATATTACTTGATCGTGCCGTATCAGTAAGTCGTATAGACGATGAATCATTTTACTTCCAAGTATCTCGCTTTGTAATTAATTATTAGCTTGTTAATTAATTGGGTGGGTGTAGGTATTCAAGTTTGCTGACAAACACCGGGGTGCCTATAGCAACAGTTTGAAGTCTGCAGTTTGTCCATTTTACTGCGACGTGAATGGATATCAGGTTAGATTTCAAAGGCGTCTCTGATTCATATACCAGTAAGTTTCGACATTTGGTTGTTAATAATAATAAAATATGATAAACTCTGTGGTGGTGTTATAACAGGATGAGCTGCTTTGGGGTGCGGCATGGTTGCATAAAGCATCAAGGAGGCGCGAATATAGAGAGTATATAGTGAGGAACGAGGAAGTTTTAGGTGCTGGAGATAGTATTAATGAATTCGGTTGGGATAACAAGCATGCCGGAATTAACGTCCTCATTTCCAAGGTATATCTATATATTATCCAACTTATCCTTTCACTGAATTTTTGCTATCGGCTTATAACAAAAGCATATCATGTGCTAACAATTTTCGCATATTTCGCATTCGTCCGTCAACAAACAAACAATTTTAGTTTCTACATAACTGAATAACGTTGCAATGGTAGAATTAGAAGAGGATAGGGATAGTGATGATCTTAATGATTATGAATTTGAGAGAAACCTTAACTTCATGTCTTGTGAAGATAAGGCATCTAAGAAAAAAGAGAGAGAGCTTCACAGGCTTTAATGGAATGGAAATGATGGAAGCTCTATAAAGGGTAGTTTCCTTTGTGTTTCGGTTGTAAGGCTGTTGCCCCTGGTGTTATGTGCTATTAGCGTTGCTCTTTTTGGCTATTTTTTCTTTTTGGTTGTTGTTGAGTTTCCAGGCGCATCCTTTTGGTGGCTGGTTTGTTGTTTCTTAAGATTTTGGAGTTGGTCTTCACCCTCCCAATGGACTCGCTTAGGCGTTCCCCACTTGTTTTCAATTTTTGCAAATGAATTTTAACCTTTCTCCTAAAAAAACGAATGGTCTTTATTATTGGCTCTGTACGTATGGAATATAGAAGAGACGAGAGAATTATAGAACTATCTTGATTGTCTTTATTGCTGGTTGCATATTTTATGACCGTTATACCACTGTACTATGTATAGATATTTTTCGTAAAAGACCGTTATACCCAGCTAACGTTCTTATTTTAGATGGTCCAGTTTCATTTTTCACGGGGCCTCAGATTCTAAGAAAAACTGATAATTTCACCAAAGAAAATCACATACTATTGCCCATCATGTGAAAAGAGATGTGATTAAATTCTCCTTTCTTTGACTTCTCATGGTCCCACTTTTCTTCGTTTGGGTCCTGTCGATCTGTTTGAATGCTAAATCAGTCCACGTGGGTGTTGACAGAGTGGTGACTGAGAAAGAGTTTGACAGCTCCCCATCTTTGAGGCCATTACCTTTTGATCAGGAAAAGGCATGGTTAGTCACATGGTTGATAACGTGGCTTATTCTGATCGAATTTTATCCAGTAAGAAACTTACAATTCAGTCATGTATGAACTCACTTCCGTAGTCAGCTAAGCATGTGATCACTACCTTTTCTGATAAAGCGGTTCCGTACGTACATATAGATTCTATAGTCCGTGTACTAGAGGTGGTAGATCACGTTACCAATTCCTAGTATTTAATTCACCTCAGATATGACAAAAAATCTCCGATCATGATTAATATTAGTTATTAGCTAATGTCTTAATTAATCATACATCCTTAACTCCTGTTCACCGGAATCTGTCGGGGTTAGCAATTACCTTAGCTTGCTGGCACTATTCATCGGAGAAATAAATACATCAGACTAGTCAGAATTAACTGTCGGGAAATTTTTAATTAGTTAGTTAAACTAATACTGACTCTTGATTACATTTGTTGGTTGCAGGAAGTGTTGATGGGGAAAGCTAATTACTTCAAATCTTTTCAACAAAATGCTGACAATTTTATCTGTTCATTACTGCCAGGAATATCTAATCCTAATGTTCAATATTCCCCAGGTACATTTTTCAACTTTCTAATTTCTCTTCAGTAATGGTGTCAAATATAAAGTCATATCTTTTAAACTTTTCCACCGATTGTGTGAAATCACTATCACTTAACTTTATCTTTATTTTCTTCCCTTATGTACGTTTGGAATGTGTAAATTATTAGGTGGATTAATATTCAAAGCTGGAGCAAGTAACATGCAACATGTAACGTCCTTATCATTCTTACTTCTAGCCTACTCTAATTATCTAAGCCATTCCAATAAGATCATTCATTGCGTTCAGCAATCAGCTTCTGCTTCTACTCTCCGACACTTGGCTAAACGGCAGGTATGCTTCGTGCTTCTACTCTCACACACTTTATCTAATCTAATATACACTGTCAAATAATACACTTACTTACACTCTCTTTACATCCTCACAGGTGGATTACATTCTAGGTGATAATCCAATGAAGATGTCGTATATGGTGGGCTATGGTTCCAAGTACCCATTACGTATTCATCATCGAGGGAGTTCGCTTCCATCAGTGAAGGCACACCCATCTCATATTGGATGCAAGGATGGATCACGTTACTTCAACAGTCCAAATCCTAATCCTAATTTGTTAGTTGGAGCTGTTGTTGGGGGGCCAAATAGTTCAGATGCTTTCCCAGATTCAAGGCCATTTTTCCAGGAATCCGAGCCTACAACTTACATAAATGCACCATTGGTTGGACTACTTGCATACTTTTGGGCACACCCCAACTTATAAATCAATATATAGTAAGAAAAATTGTACCAAGTGTTATCTTGAGTGATGCGCAATAAGCACCACCAAGCTCATTGTAGTAAGAATCTACAGATTTTAATCTGAGTTAACGAGGAAATGGAAATTGTAGTTAAGATTTTTAAGACTAGTGTGGTTTGGTTTGCAGTTAAGCTATGGCGCCACTTGATATCCTTGAATGCTAATGCTATGGCGCCTCCTACTGTTGAAATCACCAATCATATATTGCATCGGTATGTCTGGTTTTGTGAGAGAAGATTTCCCCTCGTCAAAACAATCCCAAGTTCTCCTTGGCTGAACATTAGGAACTTCAGCCAGAAGTTGCATGTCCTCCAGAAATTAAAAAGATCGATCATCTCTACCCATCATCGAAGTGCAGCCCATCATCAGTCGCAAGCCACAAATTTAAGTCAGAAAGTTAACATCAGGAACAAAAGCTTTAAAACAAAAATTGCTAAAAGCCTAGTTAGAAGCCAAAATACCCTGCCATCTATCATAAGCCCAACTTTCATTTCCCAACCCAAAAGCCTGACCTCCACCCTGGTCCGGTTCTACATAGGCAGAAACCCCCATTCTCACATCCCGGCAATCATCATTTCATTCCTGCTTCTAAAATCCAACCCAAAAAAAGTTACCCGGCCAACAGGAATCCTTCCATAGGCAACCACCATCTCCCAGTCCCAAAGTAAAAGAAAGTAACTTTAAGCAGATCCCCAAAGCCCACATCCATTACTATTATAAAACTACCAGGACTACAGCCCAAGCCTGGATTCAATTCAAAATAACCAGTTTAGACATCTTCAAATTTCCAAACATACAAAAGTTTAAAGTCATTCAATGGTCCATACCAAGAACTGGGAGAAAAGATACCCTAAACCAGTCCAAAAAGACTTTCAAAAATCAGCAAATAAGTACCGGCCTAATAAATCAAACTAATTTGAACCAGGAAACCAAATTTAAAGGGCCCGTTAGTGACCCTTTAGCTAGTTCCAATACCTGGGGCCTTTTAGTGTCACCTCCTAAGGCTCATCAAGTTAACCCAACTAAAACCAAAGTTCTAAAAGCTAGAATCCATAAAATCCAAATAAAAAAAACCATGAAAATTCTTTCCTGGAATTGCCAAGGCCTGGGAGGCCTGAGAACCAAACAACATCTAAAAAACATAATCAGGCAAATCAACCCAGACATCATCTTCTTATCCGAAACCAAAACAAATGAGGAAAAAACTGTTAACCATCTTAAAACTTTTAGTTACCCCAATATTTGGGCCCAATCCTCGAGAGGCCTCTCAGAAGGCCTGGCGCTAATGTGGAAAGATAACCTGGATATTTCGATAACTTACAATGTTAAAAACTTGGTTAATCTAAAGGTCAAAAATGGTTCTGCCGAAGATGACACCTACATAACCTGCATGTTCTATGGCCCCAAAAAGGCCCAATGGGACCATATCCGGGAAATGAGTACTGACATCGAGCATCCCTGGATAATTATAGGAGACATAAACATAACCCTCTCTGCAGAAGATGCCAGTAACCAGAGGGAGGACTTGGATGGGCCTTACAACCCCATCCCAACCATCATGCAGTCTGCTAGGCTCATCGAGCTAAAGCACATTGGTCCTAAATTCACTTGGTCTAATAAAAGAGATAATGAGGACCTCATCCTCAAAAGACTGGATAGGGGCCTTGTCAACCTTGAATGGGAAACCCAATTCCAAACCTCCATAATCCATAGCTTGATGTGCATAGGTTCGGACCACAACCCAATTGTCCTAAATACTGAGCAAAGCCAAAAGAATTTAAAATCGTACTTTAAATTCTATGAATGCTGGCAAAAAGAAGAATCTTGCAAAACCCCTATAGCTGATAATTGGCAGACTTCTGTTCCTGGTTCTGAGCAGTACACCATAATCCAAAAGCTAAAAAATACAAAAAAAGCCCTTATGAGATGGAAAAACAATTCTTTCGGGAAAATTGAAAAGAACATTGAAATCGTGGGGAAAAAACTCTTGGCCTTAAGGGATAGCACCAGCAATTGTGATAGAGTCACTCAAAAAGCTCTGGAAATTAAGCTAGATCATTGGTATGATATCCAAGAGAGATTCTGGATCCAAAAATCCAGAGAATATTTTGTTAAAGATGCTGACAGAAACACCAAGTTGTTTCATGCCATCACAAATCATAAGAAAAAAAACAAACACTATCAGCAGTTTAAAAGATAAAAATGAAACTTGGATTAAAAAAACGGGAAGATCTCGAAGCTCTTCTTATCTCCCACTTTGAGGAAATAAGCTCCACAAGCCAAAACCCCATTAATCCTAACATCATTCATCTTTTCAAACCAGTCATTACTAGTTCAGAAAACTTTTCTCTTACTGAAATCCCTACCTCGGAGGAAATCAAAAGAATTGTCAGTGACATGAAACCTTGGAAAGCTCCAGGTCCGGATGGCTTCCAAGCTGGGTTCTACCATCAATAACTGGGAAACTGTGGGCGAGGATGTTAGTAAAGCCATCAAAGCCTTCTTCAAAAAAGGATTTCTCCTGAAGGAGCTTAACAATACCTATATTTCCCTGATCCCCAAAACCAACACCCCCCAAACACCAGCTGATTTCAGACCCATAAGTCTCTGCAACACCATATATAAAATAATTTCCAAGATTCTAGCTAATAGGCTAAAACCTATCCTAAACAGAATCATTTCCCCAGCTCAGTCGGCCTTTATCCCTACCAGAAACATCCATGACAATGTCATAATTGCCAAAGAGTATGTCGAGGCCATGAAACAGAAAAAAGGTATCTACGGGAGACTTGGAATAAAATTGGATATGATCAAAGCTTTCGATAGAATAGAATGGACCTTCATCTTAGCCATCATGGAAAAATGGGTTTCTCGGAAAGATG
Organism: Papaver californicum; assembly: GCA_023531435.1. Classification (NCBI taxonomy): domain Eukaryota; kingdom Viridiplantae; phylum Streptophyta; class Magnoliopsida; order Ranunculales; family Papaveraceae; genus Papaver; species Papaver californicum. Next base: position 28,504 of record JAJJMC010032716.1, on the reverse strand, counting down.
GTGTAGGCTGATAAACCAATGCATATCTACCTCCACCCATTCCATTATCCTTAATGGGGTTCCTTGTAAGTTCTTCAAACCCTCTAGAGGTATAAGACAAGGGGATCCCCTCTCCCCGTATCTTTTCATAATTTGCATGGAAGCTCTTTCCAAAATGATAGAGAGTGCAAATGATATGTGCTTCCTGAGTGGAATGAGAATATCTATATACGGACCCCCAATTTCTCACCTCCTTTTCGCGGATGACTGTCTTATCTTTATCAAAGCTAACCAGGAGGAAGTATTTAATCTCCTTTCCATCTTAGCTTAATTTAGCAATTCTAGTGGCCAATGCATAAATTTCAATAAATCCGGGATTTTCTGCAGCAAGAATATTGAAGATGGGTTCCAAAATGAGCTAGGTAGTTGGCTTGATATGCCCAAAATGAAAGATGTGGAAAAATACCTAGGTTTTCTCCTCTTCCGCAAAAGAGCCAGGACCTTAACTTTCCAATCTATTCTTAAGAGTATTGATCAAAGACTTCAAGGTTGGCAATCTAAAATGCTATCTCAGGCTGGGAGAGCAACGATGATCCAATCGATCATAAACACCCTGCCAAACTACCAAATGGGATGCCTAGATATGCCAAAAAAGTCTATAAATGCTATGGACAAAATTCAAAGGAACTTCTGGAACACCGGTAAGAGCAACGTTAAGGGGCATTCCACAGAGGCCTGGGACTCCATCTGTCAACCTAAAAATCTGGGTGGGTTAGGTTTCAAAAATCTGAAATTATTTAATGAAGCTATGCTCTCTAAGCTCGCTTGGAGACTTATTCACAATGAGACCGAGCTCTGGGCTAGGATTTTAAAAGATCGCTATTTCCCTAATTCCTGCCCCATGTATGCCCAAAAAAATTCAAGAGATACGTGGATATGGATCGGGATCCAAAAAGGTTTAAGCATCATCCGGGACAATCATTTTTGGGTCATTGGAGATGGCTCAAAAGTTAGGATATGGGATCATAATTGGCTTACAAGTATGAACCCTTCCGAGGTCACAGACCAACAAAAACATTCCGGATTTACTTGGGTGGGTGAGATCATAGATCATCATACTCATACTTGGAATATTCCTTTAATTAGGAATCTTTTTTCCAGAACCGAACTGGACAAAATTTTGGCTATCCTGTCCTTCCTAACGGGTGCGACGAAATGGGATGGGCTCTAAACTCTAATGGAAATTTCTCGGTGGCCTCTACTTATAGAAAGTTGATCCAAAATTATGGCCCCGCTCCCAGAGCCATTCAGGTGGAGCCGGGGGTCTGGAACAATATTTGGCAAATCAAAACCCCACACAGGATAAACCTTTTCCTTTGGAAAATAATGAAGAATTCTTTAAAAACTAGAAGCAAAATTTTCAAACACATGGATGAGATTCATCAAAGGTGTCCGGTCTGCAACAATCATGCTGAAACTATTTCTCATTTGTTTATGCATTGCGACTTGCTAAGAAAGTCTGGCAAAACATCGGGCCCAGTTTGTACCTTAATATGGAGTCTCATAATAGCATTCCCGAATGGATTCAGTCTTGGCATAAGCATAACATCATCATCTCTTTGAAAAACAAAACCATGACCACTTATATTTCCCAGATTCTTTGGCGGATCTGGAAACATAGGTGTGAAATCATTTTTGAAAAAGTCAAACCAAATCCGGCTATTATCCTCCATATCATATCCAAAATCCACAACCCATTCTAGACTCATCCTGCAAACAACATCCATACCGCTACCAACATTCTAGAGCCCCATCCCATCCCTACTCCCAAAAATCCACAGGATCATAATCGGCCCCCAGACCCCACACAACACCTCTAAATAGGTAAAGGCAATCGCCACCCACCCAGTGAACTTAATCCCCCCCTTCTAAATACCCAACCCAATCAAAACAATACCATCCATATCTCTCCCAATATAAACCAAACCAAACAAATGCAGAATAATAGGAAGACCATATCCTCTGAGAGGCCTTTGATCTCCAATTTGACAGGAAAAAAATTGGACTACGTCATAATTAATTTTGACGGCTCTTATTCTGTGTCTGACTATGAAGCAGGTTATGGAGCCCAAGCCAGGTCGTCAACAGGGGCCTTCATTGCTGGTTTTTCTGGGGTGATCAGGGTGGCTTCCGGCCAACAAGCAGAAGCCACAACTTTGAGAGAAGCAATCATTTGGGCTCAAAAACAAGGTTGGAGCCGTATTTTATTCCGGGGGATGCTAAGACGCTCATAGACGACGTTAACGGCATCACATCTGCTAGTCTTTGGTCCTGCCATGTTCTTATATTAGATTGTAAAAGACTTCTAAGTTTATTTCCTTACTGTAACCTAACCTTTATAGGCAGAGAGGATAACAAAATTGCAAATTACATGGCTAGTCTTGCCCGCTATAATGGGGAGGGGAGGAAGTGGAGTGATCCCTCGTCTTTCCTCAGCCAATTATCTGTAGACAGTAACGGTTCCCTTTTTCCTTAATGAAATTTCGTTTTTCGTCAAAAAAAAAAAAAAAAGGGAAAAAAAGGGCTTAATTTCCAAGTACACAATAATATAAAATAATTTTAGCTTTAGCTAGTATTTACCACCCATCCTTACAAAAATAACAAAGACATTTGAAACTTTGGAAAATCAGAAGGCTACACATAACCACTTAAATGCTAGATAAAGACGGTATGTGTGGATGGCCTTGTGGAATCCACACAAATCACCATTTTTAAGATATATATATATATAGATGTGTCTTCTATCTAGGGATAATTATCCCTTAACTGATATTCATCTCTTTCTAATACCCCGTCTATATATATATATACTGTATGTAATAGTTAAAAAGACTAGAAATAAAATAAGGGACTTATTAGTTCCCGTATTCTCCACTCTGTTTCTTCTTCTTTAATTTGTGTTGTATACTAACAACAACTCTATTTGTGTTACCATACCATCAATTCAAACAGTGTAAATTAATAATACATCCACATATTATTAAAGTGAGTCGATGGAAACATAAAATTAAGGACTTAGTTGTTATCATTTTATTTATTTATATAAGGTGTGTCAATTGACGGGGCCCATATATGAAAGTACTTACACCTGTTTATTTTTGTTTTTAATTTTTAAATTTAAGATTTTATGTTGTAATTTGCACAAACTCCGTGAAACAATTATAATTGCTACAAACATGAGATAGACTGCGTTACATAATTATAATGACATTATCTTATAATTAAGAAAGTATTGTTTTTATGAAACCCAACTTAGTTACTTAAGGTGTACAACTGTTAGAGGATTCTATTCATGTAACCACTTAATTGATCAATCCATAATCTCTTCTGTTTCAAAAAAGAAAAAAAAAAGAAAACAAAGTTATATAATTGGGTTCTTTCTATTATTCTTTGGTACTTTCTCATGTGTATTCCTGTTTGTCATTCACTTCATGATCTCAAGTTGCTCTCTTGGGATTTACATGGCCTTGGATCTCAGCTTAAACATGATCATCTTAGTTTTCTTATTAAAACATATCAATTAGATATCATTTTCCTTGATGAAACTAAAGTAAATAAATCCAATTATTGAATCTTTTTTATCTAAGTTACACGCTAGAATTGGATGGTCATACCATCTAATGGTAAAGTTGGAGGTTTTGTTATTGTTTGGTTTCCTAATATATCTGCTTCCTTCTTCAAATTTCAAGATAATGCTTTCATTTTAAAATTATAAAAGATAATATCTATGTTATTTATTTATTTATGGTGCTTTAGACAATGTTATTAGAATTAGACAGTAGGATTTTTTTTTCTGAAATGAATACTCATTCTATACTATGGGCTATTATTGGTGACATGAATTTTATTTTGCATCAATCGAAAAAGTAGAGGGTAATTCGGCTTCTATTAGGAGTTGTTCCTTTGTCTATAGTTGTATTCAAAGCTTAGGTTTAATAGATTTAAATTTTACCGGTTTACCTTTTACTTGTACTAATAGACGAATTGGTAATCTAACATATACAAGAAAAAGTCGATAAAGTATTTGTTAATCATAAATGACTTGAATTTTTTCATAACTCTCAGAATTCTCATCTTACTAGAGTTGTTTCTGATCATGATCCTATTTTGCTATCCATTATTCAATCTAAAAGATATATGAAATGTTAACAATTGCACAAAACTTATTCTTCTATAGTTGAAAATTCTGTTCATGAAAGTCATTCTAAGAACTAATACTTATATTCTGTCTACCATGTTTCACTTGCATCACTCTCTTAGAAAGTAGAATCAATCTGAATTTGGTAATATCTCTAATCTTCTGCATTCAATTGATTGTGAAAATAATAACTTGTTAGTATAAATACTAAACTTAAGTTATCTAATTTGTATAATGAACTTGAATCTTGGTATGCAATTGAAATTTTTATTGGGGTCAACATGTTAAGGATAAGTGGATAAACGATTATGATCATAATATTCAATTTTTTTCACCAACATGCTTCTGAAAGAAGACGGAACAATAAGATCCACTCAATGAGAGATAATTATGGTTTATGGGTTGAGGGTCAAAGAGCCCTTAGTAATCTTCTTACTTCTAATTTTAAGCATATTAGCATGTCATCTAATAATCAGGTAAATTTAATATTTGATATTTTGTTTATTCCTTTATTATCTAATAATGACAGTAAGTTACTTTGTCAACTTCCTGATGAAAATGAAACAAATCTGCTTTATTTATGATGAATTCTTGGGGAGCACTTGGACCAGATGTCTTTCCCCCGAGTTTCTATTAGCATCATTGGGTTCTACTTGGTTCTTATTTAGTGCATTGGGTCCAATATGTTTTCTTACATAAACAGTTTGATTTTTATATTAATCATATTTTTATTTCTTTAATACCTAAAGTTTTCATTCCTACCTCCCTGAATGAACTTCGTCCCATTAGGATGAGTAATGCTTCATATAAATTGATTACAAAAATTATAGCAAATAGGCTGAAAACTTTTCTTGATAGGCTTATCTCGTAGAATCAGTCTGCTTTTATTCTTAAAAGAAAAATTAGAGATAACATCGTTGTCGCCCATGAAATACTCCATATTATGAATAGTGGTAAAAGAAAGGTTGATCACATGCGTTTAAAACTAGATTTTTCAAAAGCATTTGGTAGATTATAATGGAATTTTATTATTCATATAATGGGTTTCTCTTCTTTATTTTGTGATCTAATTTTTGTGTGCATCTCTACTGTTTCTTATTCTGTCCTTCTTAATGGCTCCCCTGGCGAAACTTATTTTCCCACTAGACTTTTACGTCAAGGAGATCCATTGTCTCCCACTCTTTTCATATTATGTATGAAAGATTTTTCTAAATTACTGATTCATGCTCAGATTTTTTGGTTCTCTTAAAGGTGCTAAGGTAACATTTTCTATCCCTCATGTTTTTCATTTATTATTTTCTGATGATACTTTTCTATTCATCAATGCTAGTATTTCTCAAGCTATAACTTTAATTAACATTTTAAGTACTTTTAGGGTTTATTGATATCACATTTTGAATTATCAAAAGTCTGGCATTTATTTTAGTAAAAGTGTTCCCAATAACATTGTAAAATTCTTGCTATGATTCTTAAGGTTGGTAGATTACTAAAACTGATACTTATTTTGGTATTCCTTTGTTTTTTAATCGAACTAGGAGTTTTAACTATCAACTTATGCTTCATAAAGTTTATCAAAGTATTCAAGTTTGGAAAGAAAAGCTTCTTTCTCAAGCTGGTAGGGCAACCTTAATTAGCTCTGTCTAGGGCTGCACATCGGGCGGTCGGTTCGGTTTTGAACAAAAACCAACTAACAAACCGTCTATAGGCGGTTTTTGAAAATTAAAACCATCTACCAACCCATCCATAAGTGGGACGGTTTAAAACCGACCCGAGTCGGGTTCGGGCGGGTTCGGTTTTTTACAGGTTAAACCGTATCAACTGTCACAGAAATTTCTACAAGCTATCTAACATACTAAAATAACAATATCTTCACTACACTCTTCAACTAGCATGGTATACATAGTAGATAGGAAACAATAAAACTAAATTGACCTTTGCAGTGTTCAGTAAAATGAGAATCATTACCTTATTAAGAGGAAACATAGGTTGAGTACCACCACCAACTAAGGAAAAAATGTTAAAACGGAAAAGCATAGTGGCAATACCAATACCACCATTACCATTAAAATTACGGCGAAAGGATTCACCATATGGATAACAACTGTTAATCCTAAACCCTTCATCTGTCCCAATTGAAAAGAATTGAAAATCTTGATTAAAGGAGACATAAAGAAGAGAAGATGATACTGGTGATGAAGAAGTTTGAAAATCAGTTGAATTATTAGGGTTAGGGTTATCATTATTATTACTCTGAGAATAATAATTTAATGTGAAAATTTTTGAATAGAATGAATAAATTGAAGAAGGAGATGGAATTCCATCACCATCTTCTTCGTCGTCGTGTGGAATACTATGGTTGTGCAGTGGGAGATGAGTAGATTGAGCAGATGGACTTTAGGGTATCTTCGTTTAGATGGAGGGCTAGGATGAAACAAAATGATATCAATTAATGACCAAGAAAATTCGGTTTATACGGGCGGGTTCAGTCGGTCTTATAGTAAACTCGTAAACCGAACCATCATGAACGGGTATTTGATTTTAAAAACCGTATACCAACCCGCTACGGGAGGGTTCAGTTTAAAAACCCACGTTTTTATCGGGTTAGGTCGGATTCGATTTTTCGGGGCGGTTCTTGTGCAACCCTAGCTCTGTCACTAGTGTTATGCTTATGCATCAAATGATGTATTTTTCTTTACACACTAAAACTTTAAATAGATTAAATAAACTTCAAAAGGATTTCTGGTGGTAGAGGGGTTTGTACATTAAATCTTGGTCATCCATTTGTGCTAGTAAGTTAAGTGGTGGTATGGGTCTTAAAAATCCCCATAGATTCAATATTGCTCTTATCACTAGGTTAGCTTGAAGATGAATTAATAATCCTAATTAGTTATGGTGTCGAATAAAAGTAAGTATTTTCCCATTCTGACCCTATTTTATATAAAAGAAACTATGTTTAGTCTTGGGTTTGGACTAGTATTTGAAAAGGTCTTGACATTATTAAATTGAATTACTGTTGGGGATATTCATCTTTGGACTAATAAATGGTTACCTAATGGAACTTATCCTTTTCTTAAGCCTAGTATTGACATGAATTTATCTGTATAGGTATATGATATTATCACCCCTCAAGGTATATGGAATAATGATCTTATTAATCAATTGTTTCATGATGATACTATTTCTTCTATTCGAATTTATAACCAAAGCTTGAAGGTACTAATACTAGGAAATGGTTATGTACAAAAGATGAAATGGTATCGGTTAAATCTGCTTATAATTTTCTTTCTAACAGAAACTCACATGTTTAAAAATTTAGTTGGTATCATATTTGTATTTACAAGTGATTCCTAAAGTTAAAAACTTTATCTCCATATTTTCCTGTTAAAACAATTATTGCTAGATTTGTCCCTATAGATGTCATTTTCCATTTATGTAAACTTTGTATGCCAGAGACATTTGAACACCTCTTCCTTTGATGTCCTTTTACGAAAGCAATTTGAAGAGGACTATCAATTATCATATTTAGTATGCATCTGGTCGGTTGTCAATCGTCCAAAATAATCGAGTAACTACTCTTCCAA
>JAJJMC010032716.1:1941-20736 GCA_023531435.1 Papaver californicum | reverse complement strand
ACCTAATAATTCACTCAAATATAGCACATAAGGGTCAGGAAAAACTACTTTAAATGTATGATTTAAGCACCTATCAGCATCTGTTAAATATTACTCTACATTTGATATTGCTAATAATGTGTGGGATGCTTTATAGAAAAAAATATGATACTGAGGAAGCTGGATCAAAAACATATGATGTGAGCCTCTATATGAAATACCAGATGGTGGACTTCAGAAAATAACTAGCTCATGAAATTCTGACTGAAGGTATAAAAATTATTGAACAATTTGAAGTAGCTGTAATGATTGATAATGTATGAAATTTAATGAACATTAAACTCCAATTAAACTTGTATAACTAGTAAAGCTTCACGCTTATAAAATTGAATTATTCCTTAATTAATAGAAAATTAACTACTCATAAAACAAGAAATAAGATTAAGAAGAAGAATAATAATGATTTCCCCTTGCAGGAGAAAACCCTAGGTTTTTAAATTGTAATATGAGAACTAGATGATATGACCCTTGTTTAAGCCTTAGATGTCTTCTTTATAGCCTCAAATACTTCGCTCTCAAGTATCCTCTCTTTCTAGGGTTTGGAAACCCATCGAGAGCAATTTTCCTCAATTTAGAAATCCAAAAGGAATACCAAATTTTGTCCGAAAATAGCTCCTCACATCCAAGGAAAGCCCAAATGCATCCCTCATTTCTCTTCCACACATGCCCATAACAGGCCCAACGGAAACACAATCCAAGTTGGTTTGATAAGTGCATAAATTACATATTCTTAGTATCAATTTTATATTTATATTTGCTACAATTATTGCATATTAGCTTGTATTATGCTTGTTTTCTAGTTTATATCTTTTATTACGTGAATCATCCAAAAAGGAGCTAAAAAGTGTTAGAATGAGCAAGGAAGTGAAGTACTACAAAGGAAGAAGGATCAAAGAACAATTGGAATTAGTTCAAATACATGATTTATTCTAATAATCTTGTAGAGAACAAACATACTAAGTCAACGCAAAAAGAATGATGTCATTCAGAGGTCGTATGAAGAAGTTATGAGCAAAACGGTGAAACAAATTTGGATTTGGTTTCTGCTGGGCCTGTTTTGGGCCTGCACGAGAAGAAAAAGAAAGGATGCATTTTGGGTTTGCCTTAGACGTGAAAAGCTATTCTTGGACGAATTTTGGTGTTTCTTTGGAACTTCTAAATTGAAAAAACTTACTCCAAATAGGTTTCCAAACCCTAGTTAATAATTCGGCGTATCATTCGCGAATTTTATTGAATCATTTGTTCCCGAATAATATGCCCGAATTACTCCAATTCCGAACCATATATGCATTTTGGCCTTGGCGAATAATTCACAACTTTTACGAATTCTCGTATTAATCGGCCGATTGATTCGCTGTGTTTCACTTCAGCCAAAATGTATTCATATAGCCCACCACCGATCAAATTGTTTTCAAGCCCATATGATTTGAACACTCAACCTATTGTTTCTTCACCAAGCCTTCAACCACTGGACTAGTTGTTTGTTGGTGTTAAATCTAGATATATTTAAATATACTTCATTTAGTCACAAATAATCCCCCCTAATACATATTTATTTTATTAATTAAGTTTAAAACATATTAATTTTATTCATTAATATATAACGAATTTTCAATGTCGAACTTAAATTAATAAAATGAATTATGCACGTACGTATATCGCTTCGAATTACTGCCGAATCATGAACCGTTGACCGGATTTGACTTTTACTTATCCGAATAATACTCGTATATTTGTCGAATTCCGAATTTGGTAACATTTCATATTTTTCTAAGGTGACAGTTCTTAAATCACCTGTTACCAAATATTAGATATTAAAAAATGGTAACAGTTTACTTTAAGAACTGTTACATATATGGGGTGTTTGGTAAAAATTATGATTATCATTTATGATTATATATATTGATCATTTTTTTAATAAATTTTAACAAACATATTTTTGGAATAATTGATTATCTTAGAAAAAAGCTCTCGAAGAGGAGAGGAAAGAATAATAATCTAAGAACTTTTTTTAGTCCACTATTGTTTTTTTGTCTCTCTCTTGATAGTTTAGAGAAAATAAGAAAAAAATCTAATTCATTTTTGTTAAAAATAATAATTAATTATGATAATTTTTATAAACAACTTTTTTCTACTTATGAAAATAATGAGTTTTTTCAATTATGATTGAAATAATCAGTTATTATAAATTTTAACAAACACCTATATAATGGATTATGGGCTCATAATTCATTATAATAATGGTTACCAAACACCCCCATAGCCTCCATTTATAAGTATTATATTGTAACAGTTTTAAAATGTCATCTAAGGTGTATATCGTAACTGTTTTAGAACAATTGTGACTGAATGCCTATGTTGTTGTAACTGTTTTCATCTCTCACCATTGTTGACATTATGGTAACATATCTTTAAGTTAACTGCTATATACCCGAGTTATTGTACGTAGCATAGACATCCATAACTCTTCCTAAGGGCAGCCACTTTAGAAATTGTGGTAGCAGACGAGATTTTCTGCTCAAAGGTACCAGGATAAGAATGAGAAGTGAGGTTGCGCTCGTCATCCTTGCCCAAATAGCCGTATTATACCCCCACCCTAAACCTATTTCACTTTCATTATTATCTTATCTGCAACAGAAGCAAAAGCCACCACCTCCTTCCAAATCTATACAACCCCGCAGCCATCGTCTTTATCTTGCCACCACCAGAACCACCATCCACCTGTCCATCACCACCTTCTCCTCTTCCTTTTTATGTTATCTTTAACTGCCACCCCCAGTTCAATTACCAGTTACCTCAAGTAAATACAGGAAGAGACCAGTGGATTGCGAAAATTGTTATCCTAAAACTAAAAATTATCCCAAAATTTTCATAAGTTTCTCCCCATTTTTTTTTTTACCAAATTCATTCTCCTCCCGAGATCTGCTATTTGCTTGTTCAATTCTTCCTTCTCTCTGTCGGGGTTTATACAATATTCACGGAACAAGATCTGTTCATATTTACTTAGGGCTTCTATCTTTTTGGTAAGATTTAGGTTTCAGATTGTGGAATTTATAAAATGTCGTAATATGATCTATTGATATTCATGATAATGTTTGTTTGTCCTTTTGGTTAATTGTTATCAGTCAATTGTTAGTGTTGGATGCTCAAGACACTACTAAAAATTTATAGTTTTTTCATTTTAAGATGTTGTGCTTTTTGGTGTAGTAGAAATCTGATACCACGCTTGTGTTTTAGATTGAACATGTTAAAGGACTTTCAAAGGACTATTAGGGCAAAATGTGTAAATCACATCAGCTGTTCTCACGGATTCCACACTAAAACAATGTATGCTTTAAACATTTCCAATTTCACTTCACAAACACTCAATTTCATAAATTTTAAATTATTTATGAACTTATAGTTTTTTTTCACTAGCGATTCTGACTAGGAATTTTGCTACAAGTGAAACTGAACTGGACATTGAATAGGAGGCGCGATGAATCTTCTTGCTAAGCATATGGAAGCACTTTCATCACTTGGAGGTGTTCCAGATGTGCTTAGGAACAAACTTAGAAACATATTATGTAATTCTCGAAGGATGGATTCTTGTTTTATGGAGCTTCTTACTAGTGGATCTCCAACAGAAATCCGTGTAAAGGATGGTTCATGGTTGACAAAGGAGGAGTTTAGCAAAATCATAAAGGGGTACATGTGACACCAATAATTTGATGGTATCGTTTTACTCCTCTTTTTTTGTGAATTGAATTTTTTAATTCCTAGATTAGGTCTTCTTAATGTTGTTGTTATTATGTAAAGGTTCAGTGCATGTGAAGTATACCATGGCTTTATTCCTTATATCTGAATGTGTAACGCAGTTGTGTTATGGTGAAGCCTCTTAATTTTTATACACATTTGATAAGAGAGAATTTGTCCTTCATAACTATTCAGGAGTTGAAGATATGACCTTGCTTGTTTACACCGTTGTGAGACATTCCTTTCATTACATATTGAGTGTGTCTAGAAAATTTTAATTTGTGAGCATTTCTAGTTCTTTTGATAGTTGGTTTAAGTTTAGGTCGAAAATATTTATTAAATTTGCAGTTGTTAATTAAATAAAGCTTCTTTTAATGCTCTGACTATGCACAATTTATTGTTTCTTCCTGTTAAATTTATCTGAGCTGTGATTTTTTTTTTCTGTTTGGAAATCAGGTCCTACAACTTGATCTATGTGGCCATTGCTTGCCTGATTATGTCTTGCGTCCAGCATTGGCTTAGTCACCTAACTGTTTTCCTGCATTATCATCTATAAAGGCACTTGTTGCTTCAGCACCTTCACTATGTTCTGTAAATCCGGCAGCCTGCACGCTTCCAAGTTCTCAAGTATTAAATATATGGATGTTCTTGGGTCTGTGCTTAAAGAATTATACTTGGTTGACTGTCAAAATATTGATATGATGCTGAGTCTACCTGCATTGCAAAAGCTTGATTTTGCAAGTAACTTTGTGACTAGATGTGGACGGAATTTGAAGGAGCTTGATTTCTCTGGTTGTAGGTAGTATTCTCTTGTTTCTTTCCTTTGTTACATAAGCTCCTTTTTTTTGTGCTACTCAGTTTGATGAATATTTTTCATATACATGTAAGAGTAGGAGACTACCAAACTGGTTAGCTGTCCAAAAGAGCAAAAACTTCGCTGAATGAAACCAGCGCATGCCTGTTGTTTTACTTTACAAACTGGCCACCATACCAAATTTTAGTGCAAACATACATGTTACGATTATATAAATTTTTCCTTGAAAGTTTATACCCATTATTTGTTATTTGTTGTCCATTAGCAATATACTTTAGGCTTCCACAGTCCACACAGCTTTGTTTTCCTTCTAACCAGTTGCTTGTTGTATCGTTTAATCGTTTTTATATGGGATTTTCACTTTTGCAGTAAATTGACTGATAAATCCCTGAAAGCTGTTGGAGAAAACTGCTCTGCATTTGAAACTCTCCATCTTGATAAATTGCACAAACTGACCGATTTTTCATTAGGATACCTTGCCAATGGCTATCGGTTGATTTAAACCCTCAAACTTCGTGGAAATGCATTCAGGTACTTACTGTATTCTGCTATGAATAATTCCAGTTTATTCTCCAGGTTAAATATCTAGCTACTGTATTTGTTGTTGCGTAATTGATGAAATAAAAACCTTTTCTTCCTATTAACGATTTAGCTGTTGCCGCATTCCTTGAAGCCTAAAGAGAACCCCTTACAGAATTTTCCTTAAAAAAGGTTAAGAAGATACTGCAGCAATATATCATGTTCTGTTTTTTGTTTTCTACAACTCTTCTCGTCTTGTTTTCATTTAGCTTTGCCAATTCTTTTAATAGAAGTTTATTTTGTATTTTTTTGTATTCGGTGTTTTATCTGTTAATCAAATAAATCTTAAGCTTTTGTTTAATTCTTGACTTCCTTTGAGTAATGGCTAATCCGATTAGTTAGGTGGCCGATAACCCGTTAGTAAGTAAGTCATTTAAAGGGAACGACGTCACTCCTTCTTTCGAAGGTATAGTTGACGGATGATAAGCCCTTCAGAAGAATCTGCTTCAGATGAATTGGTTGCTTCGGATGTTAGGATAAATTCCAGAAGGCGTGACTTCGCGTTAGGTAGTGGGCCGATTCCTGATCGCATATGTCTCTTTCTGATTCCAATTGTAAGGAACAGAAGCCTATCATATAAGGAACCAGAGAGGTTCCTACCTGCTTTAAAATCTGTATTTGATGGATTTTTACAGGTCGGCCTACATACAACTATTTACTGGCGAGATGCTGCTCAAAAAACTTGCTGAGCCTGGACATATCTTGGTGCCGCAGTTTGACGGATTCTGCACTAGGATTAATTGTGGATAGCCGTAAAAACTAAATATTGTCGAAGTGTTTGGATGAACATAGGTGGTGGGTGTTGAGCAATTTTAGAGTACTTCGTTAATAATTTTGTTTTTTTGGTTGTTACAGTTTTGGGTTTCCGTAGCTCTAAAATATGTTAATGAACATTGACTTTGAGTTCCATTAAGTAATAGGGCGGTGATGAACAGAAGGCTCTGAGTTTTAATGGGTGTGAAAATTTCTGCAGGTAACATCCAATTTTTTGAATGGTCATACTTGCAAGGAAAAAGTATGACGAGCGAGATACGATGGAAGTAGCAAAGAATGTATCGATCACATCAAACCATATATATTGGAGAACAATGGTGCGTCATATATAGATTGATTACGTACTAAATACTTTGCTTAAAGTTTATTGTGCGTCATATATAGATTGATTACGTACTAAATACTTTGCTTAAAGTTTATTGTTTCACGTTTTTGTGTTCTCCTAAACGGTTATAATCATTTTTATTGGATGTTGGTATTTTGGTTTGATAAAGAATTTAAAAAAATTGTGAATACATTTATTTATCTAGTAGTGTAATCGTGCAATATTTTATTTTTGCTTAAATAATGATGCTGTATTAATAATATTCTAGGCCCAGACCTGCTCCGCGACAGTTCTGAACTAATAGGCCTGCTCTAGAACATACTTAGTCCGATCCTCAAATATATTTAGATTTATGTTCATTGGGCTCAACCCTCCAGACCATATCCATAATTAGGTAGATCCGAAGACAGTGGGCCTACCCTTGAACTGACCTAGCCCAATCCATTAGGTCGACCCTCCATCTAACTTTATAAAATAAAATATTACTTTAACTATATATATAATAGTGGGTTTGTAAAAAATGTTACTATAATACTTTCTAGTAATGGTTTCTGTAAAAATATTGTTACATAATTATTCTAAAAATAATAACAGTTTGTTTGTTTTAAAATATGTTACAATAAACTGTTAGTCACAGTAGTTTGTGTAAAAACAATTACTATAAATATTATTCAATAACATAAATCTAAATAAATTAATACTAAAAACGACTAACAATAACATTTTAAAATTTATGCAACATTTCTTAATAACGATTCTGTAACAATTTTTATAAACTTTCCGTAATAGGGGCTTTGGTAACACAGTAGAAAAAAAATGAAACTGTTACATAAATAATACAGTAACAGTTTATAATTGTTACCAATAATCATTTTTCTATTAGTACAAGTATTGGAGGCTATAAAAGAAAACACTTAAGGCTTAATAAAGACATTCAATCTTCTATCTCTCATATCACATCTTCTACATATTAAAACTAGGGTTTACCCCCTTTAGGGGGAAACAATGATATTTTTTCTTCTATCTTGTATTATGAGTAGCTAATTCTGTTATTAATTATGGATAAATTCAGTGTTCTAAACATAAAGCTTAATTAGTTCTATAGGTTCAATTTGAAGTTTTAATCATCTCATCACTTGTATTTATCATATCTAATGTTTATGAGTGATCTTTAGCTCGTTTCGAGTGCATGCTAAATTAACCTATTGATTATTCTATTGCTAATAGAGAGTTGTGTGATAAGTATAATAGTTAAACAACGATCTACATAAGTAGAAATCGTGAGACTTTGCAGAATGATTCTGTGGAGCAAATGTGAATAGAGATAACACCAACAAATGGACCTTGAGCTAAGAGTTTAACTACTTAACCTAAATTCACAAATCCTAAAGCGTTCGATTGGGTTACATCGTGAGTGAAATACTATTTGGCGGTTCAGACGAATATAATCTGGTAATTGAGAACTTCTGTATCTAGTGATAAAGTGAGTTTTGGGGATAACAATGATCTAGCTGCTATTCTACGGTTGGTGATGAATGATTCTGACGAGAGGTAAACAAGTATACTAAGTGGGATAACGTTTGGTAACAACAAATGATTCCCCAATTGTCTTTCTTTCTTATTATTTTTTTATTATTCTTTTTAGTTAATCCACAAACCTCTTTTTTTAATATTTATTATTGTTCGTTAATCCAAATAAGATATCAATTACACAGATCTCTGTGGGAATGATCCTTACTACCGCTATTTTACTAGTTCATTAGTAGGAAATATCTTATAATTTGTTGCACTTACGACAATCATCAAATGTTGGCGTCGCTGCCGGAAGCTGTTGCTAATTGATTTGTTATTTGTTTTAGCTTGCTTTAGTAGGTTAGTATATTTTCACGTTTTTCTTTAGCGTTTTTCAGGTTTTTAAGTTTTTTTTTGATGTAAACAACTAGTTAAGGTATTAGCTACTCGTCAAAAGCGGGAGGTAAATTATGAAAACAGGTTGTAAGTATCACTTTTTTTTTTTAGGTTTTAGTAGATTTTTTTTGTTTATCTTGTGAGTCGTCATGTTTCCTTACAAAAATAACATCTGCGATAATATTAGCAATCAATATGGTTTTCAATCTCAATTTTATGACAACTGCTAACCATACCAGGGGTATAATCAAAACCAACCTCTTAGCTATGATCAATATCCAACAGAACCTTATGGTTATTCTCATACATACCAACAACCTTACAATAGGTATGTAAGTGAACAACCACGAGGATGTGAGAATAGTTATAGTTCTACTCAGTTGTTTTCTAGTAATGTGCAGATGTCAAAGAATTTTGAACTAATAACTTATGATAGCGCATCTAGACCTACTCATATTAACCATATTTATGATCATTCACTTATTTAAAGGGAAGATGTTTCCTAGAGACTCTATTGTGAGTAATGGTGGAAAATGTACTAACATCAGAAAACTCGCAAAACAATATAATCAACTGGAAGAAGCTAGAGCATCAGAAGAAATTCTCCAAAAAATTAACAGAGTCATACAAATGAAATTCCAATACCGTCGGGATATTGAAGATTATAAGGTTGACGAATATTCTGATGAAGAGAATGCTAAAAAAGTGTTGATTGAGAATAAAAACAAACTAATTGATAACATAAAATCGTCGACATAGCTTGCTAACTAAGTGACAAACCACTCTTCAGATTTGCAATTTGAAGGTTTATCTTACTTTATATCTAAACCTTTATGTGATTATCACCCTCCCCTACCTCACATGGGGTTGGATATATGTGCTTCTAAAATTTGTAAGGATTACTTTTGCTTCCAAGTATCCACCAATTGATATGTTTGATTCCAGTATTATGCAGGTTCACCGAGAGGAAACTGTATATGTTCCCTTGTTCTTTGTTCTCTATATACTTCCAAGTATAAAAATAACTAAGTTTAGGGGGTAACTTCCCTCAAATAACAATTTCTATATTTTTATCTTATGCTAATATTTGCGTGAAGTTGTTATTAGCATTGCAAATCGTTATTTGGGTGGACCCTCAAAATTTTAGATTGTTGGTATACGGGAGACCAGAAAGTCAAGGTAAGGACCTTAAAGGGAGGCAAACCATTGGTTTTGTATTTGTATCTCTTTTATTTTTTAGTTTTTATAGTTTGCATATCATATTTGCATTCCCATGTTTAATTTCATAGAGTCCTCAATCTACAATGAAGAATATTTTGACGAAGAATTTCCCTTCAGAAAAATTCTGTTCGCGACACCATTCGATGAAACGTCTCTGGAAACTTCGTTCGGGGTTCGAATTGAGTGTTTGAGCCCAACTTTTAAAGGAAAAAAACTCACCTTTATTTTTCAAAAATAAAATTTGAATCTGGAGGTTGGAGCGATTGGTCTGGTAAGTTGAGTTCCGGATTTTTCCATAATTTTTTTCATATTGCATGTCAGTCATTATAGAGGCCATACCTGTCAGACCATTTACCGAAACAATGTGCCCTTTCGACACGTTATAGAAAAGACATAGGCGAACAACTTTGTCAAGGATGTTTCGCCTTTGCCAATATTTATAGTTTTTGAGGTTCATATGTTGTTGCTCCAGAATTTAGAAATTTTGTTTTTGAACATGGAAGAAAATTTGAAGTTTAAGTGTGAGGAAGTATTTAGCATATAGATTTTTTAGTTTTTACTTTCGTAGGTAATTTTATTTTTTAACTTTTTATATATTTGCTTGGAACCTCCAATTTTTAGAGATTTTAAAGTCATGTAATATTTTTTTTTTGCTAAGTTTACATATGAAGTTCTACCAAATAACTGAAATCTTAGAGAAAGATATTCAGGTTTCTTAGTCATTGCGGGAGATATCGTGATGAACTTAACCTTGCCGGTGGGAAACTAGGTGTAGAAAGAATGCATTATTAAAGAGTTAACCAGTCATTAGTGGAGACTACCATAAAAAAATAAGAGTGAGGCACCAAACCATCCATGTATTTTTTCATTTAGAGTGTTTTATCTGTACTAACTACGGATAGAATGATGAGCTACTCAACCTCTCACCCCTTCGGCATTTTTTGATCTCTTAAGTGCTAATTTTATCAATCATGAGGGTGACATCAAAGATGCAAACTAACCTCATATTATAGTATGAATTACAGGACACACCACTCTCTCGAAGTAGTGACCATAAAAATATATCATCAATATTTATTATTCTTTTGATGAGGCAGAAGTCGAGGCAAAATGCTTCTTGATTGCTCTCTAGGCTAAATTCCTTCATATGACATTGGTTTAACACATTACACCCTCTTTTTTCAACAATTAAGCATGAGATAATATTATTTGGTATTTCTAACTACTTATTATTAGTGTGCAGAAACTTTATGTCCTCATAGATCTTTGGATGCTTGTAACTTTGGAATACTAAGAAGTTGGAGTAGGTTTTGTGGGTATACCTCTTGTAAACCCTCACGAGACTATAACTCTTTCACTAGGGACACCTTGGGTATAAAGGCTTGTTACACATGCTAAGTGTAACTGTGATTCCTCCGAAAGTGAGTTTTGTTATTTTATGTAGGTAGTTTGCTCGAGGACTAGCAAAAGGTAAGTGTGAGGGAATTTGATAAATGCATAAATTATATATGCTAAGTATGAATTCCATGTTTATATTTACTATAATTCTTGCATATTACCATATATTATGCTTGTTTTCTAGTTTATGTCTTTTATTAGGTGAATCATCCAAAAAGGAGCTATAAAATGTAAAAATGAGCAAGGATGTGAAGTACTACAAAAGAAAGAAGGACCAAAGACCAAGTAGAACTCGTTAAAATCCAGGATTTCATCTAATTAATGGCTGGAACAACATGAGGTCAAACATAGTTTATTTTTTTTAATGGAAAACAAAAAATATGATGATAAGCTATACAAGATATCGGCTGACAAACACTGAAAAAAGAAGAGAAGAAACAAATATTCAATTCATTATACATTCAAAATTAAAATACATAATTTGAATGCCTAAAGCAAATTAGATAGACGATTATAAAATATATTTTTATTTATGTTAATTTGTATTTAGTGCATGCATTTAAGATAAAAATAATGCTAACGTTTAGAGTGCAATTGATGAATTACTATAAAAATGTTGTTTTACTCTGCATTAATTTGGATTTATAAACAACAAAATGTATTTAAATTTGTATTTTCCAGAGTATTTGTACTTTGAAGGGTTATCCAACCTCAAGCTTTATATCATCAACATCAATAAACGGAGTAATACCAATTTATGAAGAAGTTGAAGATATTAAGGTTTACAAGCAACAAAAAAACAACGTAAAGTACATATTCAGGTGAAAAGACAAAGAAAATAAAAAGATATAAATTTTTAAAGTTTATACGACCAACATAATATCAAAGTCGTGAAGAATCAAACGCTAAAAGCGTTTTCCAGCGACAATGAAAAAGGACGTAGAGAATAACAACGATCTTACTTTGTTTCTGCCCCTAACTTCTATACCTTCTCTACTTTGTATTTACATGCCATATAACGAAAACACCGCTTTCACAATTGAACTCTAATCCTGAAAATAGGGGGTTTACAGTTGGCCTCTACGACTTGTAGCCCTATACGCTACGTTGAAGGCACATGTGACTGAGTGTTCCATATGTCTGCCAGGAATCAGTGTCTCGCTCAAAATAGAACATACGTGACAAAATGACCCGTTCCATAGAATTGTAATCATAACGAATTCTGAACACCTGTTAAGCCCCAAGACTGATCAAAACCCCTAGAAATCGAAAATAATTGGCATAACAAAAAATATAAATATCTAACAACAATAAAACAATGTCAGAAAATTCAAAGATTTCATAACTGAAGCGGTTTATATTACGAATTTTGGTGAAGTAAAAATATTTTTGGACTTCTTAGAAATAAACTCTCGAGGATAAAGGGAATCAAATGATTTGCAAAATATTTCTGGTATTTATAATAGTAGAAGATATTAAAAGTTCAAATAAATAATAAGGTCTCATATTTATTCCATCGGTACATACGTGGATGGCTTCATTTTGACTCTTTGGCGGGGCATATGAATCTCTGCCAAGTTATGTGGTGGAGGAGGTGGTCGTAGACCCAATTTTACCCAGGTAGGTGGAAACAAACTTGAAAACTAGTAACGCATAGGTAAGCGCAATTCTATCAGAAAAAAGGCAAGCTAAACGTACAGTGGGTTCATAATTCATAGTTACTTCATACCTTCTTTTGATCATACTTATTTCATATCTTGCCAAAGAATAAAAGGTAACAATAAAATACTAGTATAAGCCAACTAATGGTTAGTTTCTTGTCACAGTTAAACTCAAGTTTATCCCTTATTTTTATTTGGTTCTTTTGAAATTTGAACCAAATTAGGGTTCGTTTACCTTTATCCATTGATGCATTTATTGCACTAGTTTATTCCTTTCATTCTGCTTTGTTAACGTTGATAGAGAGGGAACCAGCTGGTTGATGCTGACCTTATTCATTTTTGATTTGCAGTGCTTTTCATTTGTATACCTGCTTCCCATCTTTGTATTTCTTGATAATTCACCGCCACCAACACATGTATTAATAAACCATGATTTAAAACAACGGTTCAGATAGGTTATATATCTACGGAAAACCCAAATTTCTCTGGTTTGATTGATTGCTATTACAAACCTCTTCAAGAATTCTTCTTCGTTTTTCAATTATTATGAAACCTTAAATGTAATTTATTAGAAATTATACTAATTATTCACATCCTAATCTTCCTATAGAAGTAATTGAATTAGATAATAAATTTTGTACAAACCTTATTTCTAATTCCTATAACCCAACAAAAACAACTTAAACTCTTATATATATGTTTTAGGGAAGTGGAGGTAATTATTTTATAACTATTCAGGGAAATGGAATATATGGACATATAAATAGATTTAATCATGGGTCAAGATATCTAACTTGACCCACCAACGGACTAAATACTAACAGCATGAATTCTGACTGGATGGCCGGGAATTTCTCCGATGTCTTTTATCCTTGAAGCTGACTGAGATGCCTTGTTCAGATATATGTATATTAAAAAATTATTATGAGAGGTAGAACCAATATTGGACCTTTGTCCACTTTGATGTGAATGTATGTATAGTCGACAAATCCCACCAGTTTTAGCGTTCCAACGCGAAATGCATGGGACACCAATATACAAAGATCATAGATGAACTGTAGGTATAAATGTGAAGATTTCTGTAGTGTCCAAAGAACAATAAGTTTAAAATGTGTTGGGTTTTTTTGGAAGAAATTATGCAAGCCAAAGAGTTGTGGTGATCTTGGTATTCGATTCTAAGAACGAAGATTAAAGCTTCGGTGGTGGCGAAATGGATATAGAGGGATTCATGCGAGAAGGAGGGGTACCATGGAGGAGGATTGCGAAACAACAATTTAACACAATGATAAATTTATGCTTCCTGGCTGTTAAAAATATTGGATAGTTTGTGATTTAAATAAATCTCGAAAATTCTAAATTAGTCAATGACGGAAAATGAAAAACTCATTTAAATTTATCTCTCCTTATCCCTATTTGTCTAGAGAACTCTAGACTCTTCCGAGTTCATTAGATAATAAATTAAAGAGGATAAAGTTTGTTAGTCCGTGGTTAATCTCTAGAGATTTTTAGAGCTTACTTAGTCGGTCAAAATTCTCTAGAGTTTTCTGTCTCTGGATGATTCTTCGATATATCAAGGGAACAAAGGATTTGGGCGTCATGTATACAAAAGAAGAAGATAATAATTTAATTAGCTTCACATATAACGATTGGGCATGTTCCATTGAAGACCGAAAGAGCACATCGGGTTGTGTTTTATGTATGGGCACAAAGTTATATCTTGGAGTTCAAAAAAGCAGAGTACAATGGCATTATCATCAGCCAAAGCAGAGTACATAGCGACAACAAGTGCAGCATCTGAAGCATTATGGTTGAGAAGAATAATGATCGATCTACAACATAGTACATAGGGCAACAAGTCCAGCATATGAAGCAGTATGGTTGAGAAGAATAATGACCATCTACAACAAACGCAAAAGCAACTGACAGCGATCTACTATAATAATATGTCTACAACAACAATAATAAAAAATCCAGTCTTCCAGGGATGGATAAAACATATAGAACTACGACACGGCTTCATAAGAAATCTAGTAGAAAACAAGGAAATCAAATTCCAATTTTGTGACATATTCACTAAAGCTGTTATGGTAAAGCTGTTATGGTATATAAGTTCAATTATTTTAGACATAAGCATAACATTACAAATTAAAAGGAGATATTGAAAAAATATCGGATACTTTGTGATTTAAATAAATCTAGAAAATTCTAGATTAGTCGATCACGGTCGAAGAAAATGACATACTCATTTAAGCTTATCTCTTTTTGTCAGTATTTATCTAGACAAGTCTAGACTCTCCTGAGTTCCTTAGATACTAAGTTAAAAAGATAAAGTTTGATAGTCGGTTGTCAATCTCTAAAGATTTCTAGAGCTTACTTAATCGGTCAAAATTCTTTAGAATTAAAATTCTGTCTCTAGATGATTCTTATCAGGTAGTAGTTGTAGCCTATAAAAAGGCACATCCAGTTTCATTTGTAAATCAATCCAGAAAAACTTAAAATGAGTGAGCGAGTAAGAAATTAATGAGTGAGCGAGTAAGAGATTAGCGGGAGCTTGTAAGAGTAAGCCTAGGTGCTACTCATAAAACTCATTCCTTTATAATATTGTCATTTCAGTAATCAATTAAAACCTCTTCTTTAAATTAAACCATTCCCCTTCCCTTAACCAATCCTGTAAACCCATCACACTTCCTATAAACCTATTACACTTCCGTATTACCGCCAACACCGGCGTGTGGTGTGTATATATACGTCGCACAGTAAAGGGATGTGGCTTGCCAGAAATATACACATTCCTTAAGATTTCTAAGTGGAGTGAATGACTTGATCTAGATGGTTTAGTTCGCTCGAGTCCCTAGTTCTCTTGAACATTTGTAACCCTTGTGGCTCATTTAAAGCCAAGGTTAACCTGTAACCGTTGGATGAAATCATTGAAATGTGACACACTCAGCTCGATGTAAGTAAATTTAAAGAAAAGGTTACTACATTTTGTAGTTTTAACTCATTCATTTACTCCCCCATCTATCACTACATTTGTCCAAGCTGCCATGAATGGGATGTTTTTGGACGTCGGATGAATTTGGACACGATAAGCAACTTCTAATTTTTGTTCTTGATGTGCCAAGAAATTTTTTAACACGAAAAAGGGAAAACGTTAAGAAAATTTTTTTACACAAAAAAGGGAAAACGTTAGAACAACAGAACTTTATAATCCCCTTTTCTCTTTCTTTTTCTTCTTCATTCTTCTTCTTTCTACTCCTTTCACACAAGCTTCAAAACCTTAGATTTCAATGGTGGAAGAAAGGGTCCTATCACCAATGAAAGAAGAAGTAGATGAGAGTACTGACAAGGAGGTAGAGGATAGTGCCACTGCAAAAAGCGAACTAGACGGGAATCATGGGATTAGAGTTGTTAATGTACTAAATCTCGATCAACTGGTTTATAGTTATCTAACACCAAGAGGTTTCCCAAGTTCTGCATCATGTTTTGTAGCGGGGTCGGAGGTTAAAGTTGATAAAATCTGTTGTAAATGGCCCCTTCAGGATCTCCTGAAAGAAAGATTCCTAAAGCTGCTTAAGGCAAATAACAAGGTAAAAAAGATTTGATGAATCTAGTGTTTTAGGTTTTATACATGTTCGGTAACTTAACTTGTTTTATGATTCTCATCTTGTAGCCGAAGGTGATACTGCAGAAAAGGGTATTGCATTTAACAAAGAGCTTTCTGTCCCTGAAGAGAAACCTAAAACACCATCTAAATCTGTAGTTACTCAACCTATTCATCTCCACAAGGGAAGAGAAAAAAGAGTAAGTTTTGTAAGAGTTCCCCTTGTAATTATACTCTTGTGATTTTTTATTTTTACCCTCTATCTTATATTAGATTTGTGTCCGTATTATGTACCAGGCATATTTAAGATATATTTAACTTTTTATCACAGTTACCTTTAATTTTTAATATAATATGACGGGACGAAATTTTGTCCCATTCTATCATGATGGAACGATTAGTTTTACATTTTTTTTTAATTTTCTAACGTAGTCACGGTGTTTGAATATGATAATTTAGTACTTACGGATTCTAAATTAAATTTAGATTTGATGTATGTTCCTTAGAGTTTAAAATACGGTAAGGTAGGGTTTCCCTTTTATTGTTTTTCCCCTAATTTTTTTAAACCAATCATACGTTGTCAAATATCCTCACTAAAACTCTCGTTTCACAAAATTACAAAAGCCTTATTTTGTCCAATAGGAAGCGAAAGTTTTCTCACCATTCAACGTAAGAATTTTATTTGTCTAGGCCTTTAAGTCCTTTAGATGTTTGTTTTAGTTTCATTTCCCAATCTCAGCACTCAAATTATAAGGACCCTTGATGTATATGCACGAGATAGCTATTTCTCTGCCATTTCCACACTGTCAACTGTGAACTCATACCTCTACATACCAACCACCGAGATTCCTTGTTCTGATATTAAGAAATTCCAAGGACATACTCAAATGGTTACGACGTATGCATGGAATCCAAACACACGTTTTAATTCTTGTCTCAGGGTTCTAGGTTGCACTTAAAATGATGTTTTTCTTCATTTTTTTTTGCAGGTCAGGTGATTCAACAACAAAAATCTGGGATGTCCCTGTGACCCTATGGTTAAAATGTCTAATGTTCTTTCACAAGTCGAATGGAACTCCGATGGAACTTTGCTTGCCACAAAGAAGAAGAAATTCATAAAGAAGTTTCGTAAATCCAAGTAATCGAAGAAGAAATTCATAAAGAAGTTTCGTAAATCCAAGTAATCGAAGAAAAAGGGAGTACAAGAAATTATCAAAGTTCTACGAAGTTGAAGAATTTATCATCAAAAGTTAAAGCCGAAACCGAATAATGGAATTGGTTTAACACATTACACCCTCGTTTTCAACAATTAATCATGAGAATAATGTTCTTTGGTATTTGTAACCACTTATTATTAGTGTCCAGAAACTTTATGTCCTCATAGATCTTTGCATGCTTGTGACTTCGGAATATTAATAAGTTTGAGTAGATTTTGTGTGTATACCTCTTGTAAATCCTCACGAGACTATAACTCTTTCACTAGGGCCACGTTGGGGTTTAAAGGCTTGTTACACATGCTAAGTGTAACTGTGATTCCTCCGAAAGTGAGTTTTGTTAGTGAGAGATCACCGGAACTACTTGCTAGAGACAGTTAACGCGATGTCTTGAACTGTTAGCGTTTGGTATAATTCACGATAACCACCACGCATGATATCTCCAAGGTTGCTGCCAAGCTCGTGCGGTTGTGCTCATTTTGGCCCTAAGCAAATATCCCGTTTCTCAGAATGCTCTAGAGAATCAGCTCTATTCTCATAGGAAACGGCCCACTTCCACATTCAGATAGGTGATTTCTATCAAGAGTGTTTACTGCTACACCCCACTTCAATCTTAAACTGAAACTATAGGACTCATTAAGACTTATTAAAAGTCGTCCTTCACATGCAGTCACACTATCACGTCTACACCATAAGGAAGGGACAGAGAATAAAATTCTCTGATAGTGTTTCCTTTAATCCACCACAAATTAGTTGTCTCATTCAAAACCTTGATCTTGGGATCTCCAGTCAACAAGGTTGAGTATCCTTCATGGCAAGTTTGTTTAATGAGCTTAAGTTCCATCCCCCTTGATGCAATAACAAACTATCTCTCTAGATTATCCTTTCGTCAAAGGATCCACTAATTTTTCTGTTGACTTTACTAAGTCTACACAAATCACTTCATTACAGAGTAGTTTTCTTACCGAATTAGTCATCTCCGAGTTTGTCTAGACTTTTCCAATTGCTCATTTAGTTTAGAATTACATAGTCAATTGAGTTTCAACAATGGTGGCCATAGGCTTCGGTCACAGAGGAATGCCTTAAAAAAAGGATTTATCCATTCAACTTCCTCTTATTCTTTAAATTAAGCGAGCAAACTCTGATTTTATCTCAGTAGAGTTCCTCATGTTTGTTGAAATATTTCCAAATACTAATACAACTTAAGAGGGCACACACATAGGCTAAGACTCTTCAAGGTCTGAAATCACAACATCTCTTAGGTCAGTCCAATATGTATCATGCACATACACAATTTCAAATGTACCTCAAGTAGTGCAAATTTCTGATCAAATCATCCTACTAATTCTTCTGGAGTCACAAATGTATTTGTACACCGAATTCACTGCACATTGATCGTGTCGTAATCAACCAAAATAATCGAGTTCTTACTCTTCCAAAATAGATTAAAGTATAGCAAATAAGAACAAGTTCGTTCCCACAGAGAGGCTAGTGATTGTTAATTACTTTCAATTACGCAAGTAAAC
>JAJJMC010032714.1:0-13763 GCA_023531435.1 Papaver californicum | reverse complement strand
ATGAGAATTATAACAATATAAATATGAGATCAAATCAGACACAAAATTTGTCTATTAAATACCCCCAAACTTATATTTTGCTAGTCCTCAAGGAAAACTAAAATGAAAAACTAACCTAAAAATGAAAAAAAAATCCTAACCCACTTTCGCAGGACTCGCGACCACACTTAGCATGTGTAACAAGCCTTTAGACCCATAAGTGGCCTTAGCGTACGAGTTCTGTCTCATGAGGGTTTACAAGAAGTATACCCACAAAACCTTAAATTTCAACTTCTAATGTCACAAGTCTCCAAAGAGCTAAGTGGACAAAAAGTTTCTCCTCCAAATGCAAGAAATTGGAAGTGTCAGAGAAAAATACAAGCTAATATGCTTAACTTATGAGAGAGAGATTGTGACGAGTTGAACCAGTGCCAAAGATGTCTTTTTCCAGACGGACAGTAGACTAACAAAGCAACCAAATAAGCATTTTGCTTTGACTCTGCCTCACCATAGGATTTTATGAATTTGCACTAAAAAACGATTCTAAGGGTCACACTGGTGTGTAAGTAAGATTGAAGAGAGAATACTTAAACACTATTGATGGTAACGATTTTTCAGATATCAAACCAAAATCTTTTTCTGATGATCTCAATAGAAAAAGAAATCTGATGAATTCTTAGGAAATCGACCATAAGAGAGGATGGGAACATACTCTCACTTTCTAGTCTCACAACTCTTTAATGGTGTTCAATAGAAACAACTCTGTCTTCAGTCTTCGGCTTCAACCCTTGATGTTAAACTCTTGAAACTTGTAGAATTTTACTTTTTCTTCGATCACTAGTTGCTTTGAAACTTCCTTTTGAATTTCTTCTTTTCCATGGATTTATTGAAAGAATACAAAAAGAAATACAAACTAACACTATAAAAAGTTCTTTTTTTTTTTAGATATAAGATTGATAGAGTATAAGAAAATAAATGATACAAAGCAAAAATAAAATTTACTTGCCAATGGAAAATGACTTTTGCACTTGAATCTTCACAACTGTTGGTACACAAATATTCAAAAATTTACATCTTTTATCTTTGTCACTTTGAATATGTAATGTTATTTCCCTTTGTTGCTTGTATCTTGGACGTCTTCAACTTCTTTCTTAATTGATGTTGTTGCTCCGCTTGTTGATGATGCTGAGTTTCTATTGAGAGAGAGTTGTAATTGTTGTGACTGAGACTACAAGATGAGGCTAGTTCTGATATCATCCTCATGGTGATAAGAATTAGCACTCAGAGATCAAATAGTGCTGAAAATGGTGCAAGGTTGAGTAGCTCATCATTCTAGTCAGATTTTGTGCAGATGAACACTCTAAGAGGACAATTGAAGGTCCGGTGCCTCACTCAATAGGGTAGTCTCCACTAATGATAAGTTTGTTTTATCTTTATGTATTTCCCTCTGACCTAATAGTCTCTAGCATGGATGGCGGGTCCGTCACGATTTTTCTCTCATAGGTTAAGAACACAGATGTAATTTTCTCTAGTAGTTCTAATTTCCATCTTTTTGGGGAGAAACAATATGTAAACTTAGTTAAAAGGCTACTACGTGACTCTAAAAGTTGGAAATTTTGGTACAACTAATTTTTTTTAACTTTTCTCCCTTATCCCCAAACTTAAATGGAACAAAGTCCTTGATGTTCCAAAAATATTTATATGAATGCATGAACAAGGACAAATACCGAGCAAAGTAAAAGAGATAGGAAAAGATGTTACCAACACAGTGTACCAAAAGCACATGAGTTGCCTTCCATAGAGCACTAAGTTTAATGTCTTCATCCAGACAATATGTACATGCATAAAATTAGTCTTGATAAACGGGATCCTCTAAATTTATGTTTTCCACTTCAGGGTTAGTCAATTCGATAAATGGTTTCAATCGTTGACCATTGACTTTGAAAGTCTCTCTAGTATCATGGTTTATAATCTCAATAGTACCGTGTGGATACACGGTCTTGACATAGAATGGGCCAGTCCAACGAGATCTAAGCTTACCAGGAAAGAGATGAAGTCGAGAATTATACAAGAGAACTTTTTGTCCTGGGGTAAACGACTTTCAAAGAATCGATTTTTCGTGAAAAAAATTGGTTTTCTCTTTGTAAATTTTTGCATTTTGGTAAGAATCATTACAATTTTTTTCCAAATCATTGAGTTGTAGTCTATGGTTGGCTCAAGCAGTGGACATGTCAAAGTTTAGCTTTCTGATGGCCCAATAAGCATGGTGTTCTAACTCTACATGCAAATGACAAGCTTTACCGAAGACAATTCTGTACGGAGACATCCCTAAGGGAGTCTAAAAAGCAGTTTGGTAAGCCCACAAAGCATCCAATAAACGTAAAGACCAATCTTTCTGGGCAGGTTTTACGGTCTTTTCCAAGATTTGTTTTATTTGCCGATTAGACACTTCTACTTGGCCATAAGTCTGTGGGTGGTAAGGTGTAGAAACTTATAGATAATGGATTATTTCTTGGCGAGGGCCTCAAAATATAGATTGCAAAAATGGGAACCTCCATCACTAATAATTGCTCGAGGCATACCAAAATGAGAGAAAATGTTCTTTCTAACAAACTTGATCACAACGTGGCGATCGTTTGTCTTGGTCGTTATAGCTTCAACCCACTTGGACACATAGTCAATAGCTTAGAATTTACAAATGGAACCATAAAATCAATACCCCATGCATCAAATATTAATATTATCAAGATAGGATTCAATGATATCATATTACTGCGGGTCAATCTTCCTAATGACATCTTTCACAACTTTGACAAAATTTGTGGGAATCTTTAAATAAATATAGATAATAAAAACCAGACTGCAAGACCTTAGCAATTGTTTTCTTTGAACTAAAATGACCCCCACAAGCTTCAGAATGACAGAACGTGAGCACACTAGAGATTTTGTTGTCAGGTACACAACGACGGATGATCTGATCTGGACAATATTTGAATAAGTATGGATCATCCCAGAAAAAATGTTTGACCTCAGATAAGAACTTTACTCCATCCTGTTTAGACCAATGCTCAGGCATTTGACCAGTTACTAAATAATTAACAATGTCAGCAAACCAGGGTAACTAAGAGATGGAAAACAATTGTTGATCAGGGAATGTATCAAGGACTGGTCTCTCATCATCTCTAGACTCAACAAGGATACGAGATAAATGGTCGGCTATTACATTTTCGAAACCCTTTTTATCATGAATATCTAGAGTAAATTCTTGTAACAGTAAAACCCATCTAATCAGCCGGGGCTTTGAGTTCTTCTTAGAAAGAAGATACTTAAGCGCAGGATGGTCAGAGTAGACTATAACCTTTGACCCAATGAGGTATGATCTAAATTTTTCTAGTGCAAAAATGATGGTTAACAGTTCTTTCTCAGTGGTTGTGTAGTTAACATGGGCATCGTTTGGGGTTTTACTGGCATAATAAATCTCAGAAGGTGCTTTATCATGTCGTTGGCTAAGGGACAACACCGACTGCATAATCGAACGCATCACAAATGAGTTCGAATGGGATGTTCCAATCAGGTGGTCGGATAATAGGGGCAGAAATTAGAGAAGATTTAATCTTCCCAAAAGCTTCAACATATGCTTCATCAAATACAAAGGCAGTATCTTTAGCAAGTAGATTCGACAAAGGTAAAACAATCTTTCTAAATTCTTTGATGAAACGACGATAAAATCCAGCATGACCAAGGAAAGATCTAACACCTGTTACATTCTTAGGAGGCCTTAATTTTGAAATTAGGTCAACCTTGTCTCTATCAACTTCTATTCCCTTAGCGGATACCACATGTCCTAACATTATTCCAGATTTAACCATAAAATGACACTTTTTCCAGTTAAGGACTAAGTTCTTTTCTTTACAACGTTCTAGAACTAGCTTAAGTGATAGACTCATTTTTGTGTCTGATTTGTCTCAATTCTTTATATTGATAGTGCTCGATTGTGTACTAATTATATCATTTTATGTGTTTGTAGGTATTTTTACGAAATAAAAATTTGTGAAAAATTGGCTAAAGAAAAGTGTTAAAGACACCCAGGGAAATTACTAAGGAAACCCTAGTGTTAAAGGCACCCATGTGTTGGTTAGGGGCGTCCACTACTTCTCAAATTCAAACATGAATGTTGGCGGGAAACTATTCATCTCGGCTGTGAAGTTTCTGAAAATGATTTAGAGTATATTTACATGAGATTAAGACAAGAATGTTATGTTTCCTTATTAGGGGGAATTTGTACCTAACTTGAACTCCTCAAAGCAACCAAAATATTTCTTGTACATATTTGGTAAGAAAACAGATCGATGAAAAGTAAACAGCGAGAAAAGGGAAGAAAATATTTCAGTAGATTTTCTTTTCAAGACACATAAAATATTCTCTTGGGTTTGATTCAGCAACAACATTGATTATATCCTTCTCAAAGAAGGAAACAACATCCAGATTATTCTCGAGTTTGGAAACAGATCACACGTGATAAAGAAAAGAAATCGAGAAGATATTATCGATGCCGGAAAAATTATTCCAAAGATGTGCTTAGGTTGTGTTTGTTTTCCTTCTCTCTTGAGGATAAATTCAAAGAGTGGTATCATTTTATTCCTTCTAAAACAATCACCACCTGGGATGGTCTTGTACAGGTTTTTGTTAAGAAATTCTACCCACACAATAAGACTGTTGTTGTTCGTCAGTCTATCCAAACCTATAAGCAAAAATTAAGTGAAAACCTACACAATTATGTTGAAAGGTTTAATGAATTGTTATACCACTATCCGGCTTTGAGAAAGCCCACATGGCCCAAATTTTATATGAGGGTCTGGATAGTGAGACTCGTATGCAAGTAGAAACAATAAGTGGTGGAGAATTCACCCTTCAGGACCCAGATAAATGTTATGACTCGTTTATCAAGTTAGTTAAGAAAACTAGGCAATGGGCTTCAATGAGAGAACCAGAAATATCTAGGAATCTTATTCATAGATTCGATAGAGTTTATAATGGGTCAAATATCCATAGGCGTCTAGAGGCCTTAGAGATGAATCAAGGGTTAAACTATGCTAGATATGAAAAATATGTCCATGCTTTTTATAACAACTCTAGGTTTGAAAACCGTCAGAAATTTGGCCCATATTCAGAAACCTATAACCCTGGTTGGGGAAACCATACTAACTTTTCATGGTTCTAGGGTCAGAATCAAAGTCAGACTAGTAATCTCCAAGATCCACCAGGGTTTAGTTATCCCAAGAATCCACTAGAGACAACCTACTATCAAAACCCTTCTGAGAAGAAAATGACTAGCTTAGAGGAATCTTTTAATAAGTTAGCAAAGAGCCATCTTAGATTTCAAGAGACAACCGAGCAGAATTTCCAATTTAATGCCATAATCTTGCTAAGTTAGAAATCCAAGTAGCTCAGATAACTAAGACACTAAGTGAGAGACAAATAAGAAAATTTTCTAGCCAAACAGATTATAATCCTAGAGGAGACAAAATGTTCAATCATGTGAATTCTGTTATAACCCTTAGGAGTGGAAAGATAGTTGACAATAAGGTAGCCATGCCTGATAGTGGATATACTATAGTTCCACCTTCTACTTCACAAGAAGAGCCAGTAGATGAAGAGACTGAAACAATTTCTAAGGATTCCCAAGAAATTCCTAATAGGATTACCTTTGTGCCTAGAGCCCCATATACACAGTTGTTAGCTCCAACAAAGAAGGAATCGACTTTCAACGAGATAATGGAAATATTTAAGCAGGTGAACATCAATATTTCGTTATTAGAAGCAATTAGGCAAATGCCTGTTTATGCCAAGTTCCTTAAATATCTTTGCACACGGAAACATAAGCTTAATTTCCATAAGAAAGCCTTTTTAGCTGGTCAAGTAAGTTCAATCCTTCTGAACCAAACACCCCCTAAGTATAAAGACCCTGGATTCCCCATAATATCTTGTGTGATTGGTAATCACGTGGTTGATAAGCCGTTGCTTGACTTAGGATCTAGTGTTAACTTACTGCCGTATCATGTGTACAACCAGCTAGGTCTTGGTAAGTTGAAACCGACCAAAATGACACTGCAGTTAGCAGATAGGTTTGTCAAAGTCCCTCGTGGTGTCATAGAGGATGTTCTTATTGAGGTTGATAGGTTCATTTATCCAGTGGATTTTGTTGTTCTAGATAACCAACCTTTTAGGACCAGAGTACTCAAATACCAGTGATTTTAGGTCGCCCGTTTTTAGCTACATATAATGCTGTCATCAACTGTAGAACCAGACTTATGAACATATCATTTGGTTTATGACTACTGAACTAAATGTCTTTAATGTTACGAGACAACCTTCTGAGATTGATGATTTAGAAGAAGTGAATATGATTAGCACTTTAGTTAGGATCATTTGCACGACACTTTGTTTGGTGATTCCTCAGATGAATTTGATGATAGCATTCTCTTAAATCATATGTGTGACCAGTCTCTAGAAGAAGCTCTCGAGTATTTTTCGGACTCTAGGGACCCTAAAATTCAAGCAATAGTTTTAGGACTATCTGAGAGTAATGATTACCCTAAGTTTGGAGGTAGTGATGATTCTTGTGATTGTCGAGTATCCCTATTTGAAGTCCCTAACTTGGGACTTTGTGCGTCTAAGGTGTTACTTGAGTTTCTTCAGACTCCACAACACGATCCTCCTGATACTGTCCATGAGGAATTCCTGCTATTAGAGACCCGTCGTTCGGCTGAACCTGTTTATCTATAAACTCATATGGAACCTAAATGGGCACCCTAGATAAACCCAGTTGTCTTGAAAAAAAACCCTTAGAGAAGGTTGTGCTTAGTTTTTTTATTTTTCTGATCCAGTATAGGTGTCTTATATTTGTGTCATCTTTATTTGGTATTGTTGACCCACAGTTATTTCGGCTATTGGTATATGATTTTGAAAGGTGACTAGCCATTTTGTGGTGTTTGAAGTCTGGCTGAAGACTTTAAACTTAGCACTAGCTGGGAGGTAACCCATGCTCATGCGACACGGTAATATCCTTCCTTAACTTTTTTCTTCAATTAGTAACAATTTCTCCTTGTTCGTGTTTTTAATCATTTATCTTTAGAACATTAAGGACAATGTTATATTTAAGTTTGGGGGTAAGGGAGAAAATTTTAGTCCAATAATGAAACTCCAAAATTTAGAGACTTGTGAATAATTCAGGATGACACTAACCATTCTAGGTAAATGGAAATAAACTTCTTGGTTATAGGAGTTGAGGGACCCAACTAAATGGTCTATTCATAAAAGGACAAAGCTCAGGTGTTAGAAATAACATGATAGTCGTCACCATATCACGTTTTGTTTTTATTTTTGCAACTTTTTTGTGTTTCTCTAAGTGATTTGATGGGGCACTAATATCACCTTGTTGTCGCCGCTAGGATGAAGTAGAATGATTGAGATCAAGCCCCATCATTTTAATTGAAATTGACCAATGATATAAAAAAAATTGAAACTTGGATAACAATATGTGTGTGTTCTCCCTGTCTCTGTCGCCTAAGCAAATGTGGAACGCATGATCCATGGGAACTATCATGTAAGCTGCTGAAAAGAGGCATGCGCTTGGATTCAAATGATCCAATCATGTTGTCAATACATTAAATATATATATTCAATAAATCAACCACTGGGGCCCTTGTATATACCAGCTGAGTTGATACTAGAATTAGGATTCAGAACAGTGGGTGTGTATCTCAATCCATTATAGTTTATCTTGGCACAGACGATCATACAGATATTCGGGGAAACATCGTTCACCTTCGTCAACATGTGCACACTTCTATCTCCATATCCATCTTCTTAATTTGTTCATGTGACTATGGTTTGTTAGATTCTGAGTATCGTGGTCCATTGTACGACTTTCTGAGTAGTGCTTTGTTTTCTTATATATGAACATTAGTACACTCGAGTGCAAACTCGTGTACAACAAGTGGATTCAAAACAGGGTAATTCCTCCCATAGCCAAAGAATTTTATAGCTAACTAAATAGCATGTTTAGTGTCTACCCTCAATCGTTCACAAGTAGCTAGGATTTGGAGTAAAGGTTTTGTGGGTACACCTCTTGTAAATCTTCACGAGACAAAACTCGTCCATTAGGGACACTTAGGGGTTCAAAGGCTTGTTGCACATGCTAAGTGCAATCGTGATGCCTGCGACAATGAGTTAGGATTTTTATTTTCTAGATTAGATTTTCTCGAGGACTAGCAAATTATAAGTTTGGGGGTATTTGCTAGACACATTTTTGTGTCTGATTTGTCTCAATTCTTTATATTGATAGTGCTCGATTGTGTACTAATTGTATCATTTTATGTGTTTGTAAGTATTTTTGGGAAATAAACATTTATGGGAAAATTGGCTAAAGAAAATTGTTAAAGCCACCCAAGAAAATTACTAAGGGCACCCCAGTGTTAAAGGCATCCATGCCTTGGTTAGGGGCGTCCACTACTTCTCAAATTCAAACATGAATGTTGGCGGGAAACTATTCATCTCGACTGTGAAGTTTCTGAAAAATGATTTAAAGTATATTTACGTGAGATTAAGACACGAATGTTATGTTTCCTTATTAAGGGGAATTTTTACCCAACTTGAACTCCTCAAAGCAACCAAAATATTTCTCGTACATATTTGGTAAGAAAACAGATCGATGAAAAGTAAACAACGAGAAAAGGGAAGAAAATATCTCGGCAGATTTGCTTTTCAAGATAAATAAAATATTCTCTTGGGTTTGATTCAACAACAACATCGATTATATCTTTCTCAAAAAAGGAAACAACATCCAAATTACCCTCGGGCTTGGAAACAAATCACACGTTATAAAGAAAAGAAATCGAGAAGATATTATCGTTGCCAGAAAAATTATTCTCAAGATCTATTCTCATTAAAGAGGAGATTTGGGGTTGGTTTTGAGGTGGTATTATAAATACAGAGATGTTGGAAGAGAACGGGTGCATAAAAGCGGAGAGAAAAATAGGGAGAAAAATAGCTTTGATGGTGCGAAGAAGAAAAGAAAGAACATAAGGAAGCTAACAAGAGTCACTGAAACCGTTACCTCTTCCTTAAAACTTTACTGCGTCCAGAACTTGTCGTTTATTCACTATGTTAATTCTTCTTCTTTAGCAACACAAAAAAACACGGAATGCAAAACTTATATCCGTATCTGTTTTCTATGTTATTTTAATTTTTTCTCTTCTTGTAAACACTTTGAGCGATGATTAATTGTTTTGAGAGAGTGTTTGATATGAGGAGCTAAACCCATTACTAAGGCAAAGGATGAAGCCATTTTCCTAATAATAAAGTGGTAAATTCTTATTTAATTAATGTTGATTTTTTTATGATTTTTGCATTGATTTAAAATTGATTATATGATTTTTACTAAATAGTTGTGATTTCGTTTGATGGTTCATACTTAGTCTAGGGATCTTGATGTTCCATGTTTTTGATTTACAATTATTATTTTAAAAATATACTTATTGACAATATTTTAAAATCAAAGTGAATGTGTGAGTTGCATGATTATTGGTATTAATTGAATCACTAAAAAATTGGTTAATGGTGGAATCCTTAGCCTCAGTTTTCTCTATATTCTTGGATCTACTTTTAATTGAGTTTTTTTTTTTTTAGTATTAGAATTTAGGTCTAAAATCAATCTTCACAAGTCTGAGTGAACGAACAATCTTTTTACCACTTCTACAATCCACATCAGTAAGGTGGTGTAAGCATTCATCGAAAGAAGAACCAAAAACAGAAAAATTATACATGAAAAGTTCGAGAAACCGTTCAACCATATCCTAAAAGATACTTAACATGCAACGTTGGAATGTTGCGGGTGCATTGCACAACCCGAAAGGCATACGCCTGTAAACAAAATTACCAAACGGACATGTGAAGGTCGTTTTCTCCTGGTCTTCTGGAGGTATCCATCTAGAAAACATTAATGGCTATGACCGCCTAATCTTTCTAGCATCTGGTCAATGAATGGTAGAGGAAAATGTTCTTTTATAGTGACTGATTTCAGCTTACAATAGTCTATACAAATTCTCCACCTCGTAGTAACTCTGGTGGGGATAAATTCATTGTTCTCATTCTCAACTATTGTAATCCCAGACTTCTTTGGGACAACCTGGACAGAGCTAAACCACTTACTATCAGATATGGGGTATATGATACCCGCATCTAACAACTTGAGCACCACTGTGCAGACAACATCTTTCATGTTGGGGTTCAATCGTCTCTGCATTTCTCTTGAAGTTTTGGCACCTTTTCTAGGTAGATTCGGTGCATACAGTCAGCAAGACTAATACCTTTCAAATATGCTATAGTCCACCCTAGGGAAGTCTGATGCTCTCGGAGAACACTAACTAGTTTACTTTCCTGATCAGGCTCTAAGACATAGGCGATTATGGAAGGAAGAGTATTCTCGTTGTGTAGAAACACATATTTCAATGTATCTGATAACGACTTTAACTCAAGGGTGGGGGCTTTAACTAAAGGTGGGATAGGCTTATCTGTAGTAGGTGGAAGATGTTCAGATTTACGTTGCTATTTTCCATAATCCATTACTGGCGCGGAATCTAACAACGCATTAACTTCTTCAAAGTGATTATCCTCATCAAAGTAGGCTCCAAAACGGGCTAAGAAGGCTTCTAAAGGATCACTAACACTATTAGTTTGAAAGGTATTCTCAACTAGAGAATGAATCATGCACACATACTCATAGTGTTCATGGTCCGAAGGGGCTTGGAAAGCTTTAAAAACATTTACCGAGATTTTCTGATTGCCAAAAGAAAATTCCACTTGACCATTTTTATAATTGATTATTGCATTAGCAGTTACTAAGAACGGTCTACCTAGGATGATTAGAATGTGGATTTCTTGGTCTGAGATAGGTTGAGTGTCTAGAATCACAAAGTCAACTGGATATATAAAGTTTTCTACCTGAACCAAAACATCTTCGATAATTCCACGTGGAATCTTGATTGACATATCGGCTAACTGGAGTGTAATCCTAGTTGGTTCCATCTCACCTAGTCCAAGTTGTTCATATACTGAGAACGGTAAAAGATTCACACTAGCCCCAAGACCTAACAATGCATTTTTTATCCGTTGATTGCCTATGGTACAAGTAACAGTGGGACAACCAAGATCTTTGAATTTGACTGGGTACTGTTGTGAAAGTGTGGAACTAACTTGTTGGGTCAAGAATGCCTTTTTACGCACACTCATGTCTCGTTTGACCGTACACATATCCTTTAGGAATTTGGCATAAATTGGCATATGTTTAATTGCATCTTAACCTGCTTAAAGATGTTAAGATTTCAGCATAAATACCAAGCTTTTTCTTGGAAAGTCTTTGGGGAAATGG
The DNA here is from genome assembly GCA_023531435.1 of Papaver californicum. Classification (NCBI taxonomy): domain Eukaryota; kingdom Viridiplantae; phylum Streptophyta; class Magnoliopsida; order Ranunculales; family Papaveraceae; genus Papaver; species Papaver californicum. The sequence continues at coordinate 2,353 of JAJJMC010032714.1, read as the reverse complement.
TACAGGTGGCGTAAACACTTTCTCAGGGATATTTTCCTCACTTGGACTCGCATATATCTTAGGCCCATTAGTATCACTAGGAGTTTTGTCAACCTCAGAATCTTTTTAAGTTTGATTACTACCCTTAGGTTGTTCTACTATGTTTTCTACTATTTTACCACTCCTAAGGGTAATGACTGTTTGAACATTCTCAGTAGAACTACCTGACCCGTTTACCTGGTGAACTCCTTTTGGATTCGGAGTCGGTTGACTAGGAAATTTCTTATTCTCCCTATCATTTAGCTTATTTGAAATTTGAATCATTTGAGTCTCTAAGTTGCTGATATCTCGGTCACTATTTTGTAGGTTACGTTGAAAGTTATCGAGCCTCTGACCTTACTGGTTAAAATTTTGGGTAGTTTAGGCATGATTTAGGGCACTGATTTCAATAAAGAGTTTTAAAGTTTCCTCTAGAACAACATCTTTGAATCGACTGAACTTGGTTTTAGGGTTTAAGTTGGGTTCCTAAGAAAAACTGGTGGTGGATTGCTAGATGGGCTACCCTGATGGGTACCTTTAGACCATGAGAAATTCGGGTTATGTCTCCAACCAGGGTTATAGGTATTAGAGTATGGGTCAAACTTGGGCCAACCTTCATATTTAGAGTTCATACCACCATGTAAGACACTAACCTGGTCACGGGTAGTTTCACTTGGGTAAATTTGAGGATCATTGTTATAACTCATAACATGACTCGACCCTTTTAGGCTTCTAATCTCTAAGGCATCTAGACGCCTAAGGATTTCCGAACCATTATCAACTCTATTGACCCTATGAATTGGGTTTCTAAATATTTATGGTTCTTTTATTGAAGCCCATTTCCTAGTTTTCTCAGCTAACTCGATGAACGAGTCAAAACATTTATCAGACTCCAGATAGGTAAACTCTCCACCACTCATTATTTCTACTTGCATACCGGTTTCACTATCTAGACCCTTATACAAGATTTGGGCCATATGGGCTTTTTTAAAACCGTGATGCGGACACTGGTATAATAACTTATTAAACCTTTCTACATAATCGTGTAGGCTTTCACCTAGTTTTTGCTTAAAGGTTTGAATAAAGTGACGGGTGTGGGTAGAATTTCTTAATAATGGCCTCTACAAGGCCATCCCAAGTGGTGATTGTTTTAGAGGGAATGAAATGATACCACTCTTTAGATTTCTCATCAAGGGAAAAAGGAAACAAACGGAACCTAAGTACATCTATCGAGACATTTGGATAACTCATTGTCCCACAAATCATTTCAAAGTATCTAGTATGAGTGTAGGGATCTTCATTGTCTAACCCCCTAATTGTACGAAGCATGTTAATTGTTTCAGGTTTGATATAAAAATTTCCATTAGAAGCGGGCAAAACTACCCTAGATTCACGTACTATTCTAGAAGGGTTCATACGGTCTCTTAGGGTTTTCTTTACCTGGTTTTCATCATTATTATTACTACCCATTGCAGAAAATAAGGATGAGCCATCAACAAACGTGTTAGGAGTCGAACTCAAACAATAAAGATCGTTTTCTTCAAGTCTAATTCCTACACATTTCCAACGAGGCATACACAAGCAAAAATACTAGTGTTTGACAAGAAATGTCCATATGCAAATAATGTTGGGTTCACTATTTTAGGTAAGCTTGGTTTACCTTAGCAGAATATACGTACAGTCAAAGACTGGTCAAAGGTACAAGGCTAAAGCTTGTGGTGATTCGGCTGATAACGCCCGGAGTGTTCAGCGTACTATCCCAAGTGTTTTCCTAAAATCAGTGTCGGAAGATGCGGAATGTTGTGCATGTTTTGTTTTTTTTTTATAAAATGAAAAACAAAATATACACAAACACACCAAAAAAGAAATAAAATCTAAAAATTAAAACTGGAATTGTTTTTACTTTACGAATGAATTAATGAAAATCTAAAAATAAAAATTAATGAAATAAAAATTTGGGATATACTAACCTTTATGATAGGCAATTTTCCACAAAAAAATTATAAAATATTACCTGCACAACAAAGACAAGAAAATACCATGTAAAATCTAAAAAGAAAATAAAAATAAAATCCTAACTACTTAGCACAAAGTTAAAAAAAGAAAGATTAAAGATCATAATTCTATAAATCCCTGGCAGCGGCGCCAAAAACTTGATGGAATATTTTAGTTTATAGACCGCAAGAGAATGACTTGCGATGAGCCAGTATGTAAACACGGTTCGTTCCACGGAGATTTTTTTTTAAATTGCAAAACTTAATTTTTTTTTTGATTAATTAAAGTGTTAGACACAATTTGATTGAGTTGGTGTTTCCTAGAATTCTAAAAAATTCTT
>JAJJMC010032708.1:0-7500 GCA_023531435.1 Papaver californicum | reverse complement strand
AGCATCTTTCACAATCCCTGGAGAGATAGTTCACTAATAGACCGAGGGATAAGTAATTCGACTCATTCACATACAGATCATGAATGTTTGGAATCCATATTATGCAAGGAGACATTGCTTTTGCTAATTCGAATTGAAGGGTGATATCAAATCGGTCTTTTTTCGGCGTCATATACATAGTTAGCGCATTCGTCATAGTTAGCAGCTCTGTATCAAGGTCATCATCGATATCGTCACTAGCATCAATCTCGATATTGTCACTACCATCAATATCATCAATAAGATAACCTTTAGGCTTGTCATCCAGGAACTTGTTCGGAAATACCGTAATGAAAGGAACATAAGAGTTTGTCGCTAGGTATTTGACCAAATAGGATCGTCCAGTTCCTATAGAACCTATCACTAAAATACCCCTAGACGGGGATAGGGCTAAGCGGAGCGAAAAGGGTTTTCCATGAGATGGGAAATGAAAACTATTAGCCCCACACGAGGTTTGTGAATAAGTGATTGTCTGATAATGAGCAAGGAATATCCGTCTTTCTGCTAAACAGGATCTATTGAACTCATAATTCATTAGATCTTTTTTATGAATGTCAACTAAGTATCGTAAGTAAATTGATCCCGGTTGTTCAACCATTTGATAACCAGAGTCATTCTTTGATAAATGATCACTATGAGTCAGACTCAATAGAATTTGATCAATCCTTTTTTTTGTCGTTAAGGTGGAGAACTGAACCAAGAATTCTCTTTCTTCATCATCAATCGAATCACTGTTCGCGACCCAGGATTCTATTTTATCATCAATCCAATCAACGTTCACGTTTTTTCTTTTTCTTATCAATGAATAGATCTCTTTACTTGTACGACTTAGATATCTCGTATTTCTCGAAAAAGTGATTCGATTGATGGGATTTGGTATGATACTTATGATATCGATGAGATTGATATTCAAATATTTCTTCTTAGAACGTATTGATTTGACCCCATAAGTGGGACCACCACCCAATAGCATGTTGCCACCAGAAGCAGAACCCCGTATTTCTTCTAGAGAATCTCCTAATTGTTCCAGAGCAACTAGAAAGAGATTCTTTAACCAGAAAGAGTTCAGTTCAGATGTAGGATACCTATCCAGAAGTTTTCGCAACTCAATCATGTATGATGGAATCATCAAAGATTTGATCTTTTCGAACTCTGTCTGTAACTCACTAGAGGCCCGGGAAACAAAGAGAAGATGTGTACGAACGAGATATCCAGCAACAAGAAGAAGGAAAAGGATTGAATAGAGGAACTCCCGAGCATTTGGTGATCTCAGATGTATCCATATCAATGGAACGGGTGACTCATTATTTCGATGAATCATTTCTTCGGACAGAAGAAGATTATGTAAACACTTACTCGAAATCTCACTTATCGGATTCCATTGTGGAAGAATCGCCCACAATTTTTTCTGAGGAATTGGCCATGATGTATCTGATCCATGCATAATATCATGAAAAACGGATACAAATTTTTGACTGCTACTTAGTATCGGCAATAGGTCTGAAAAAGTATCTAAAAGGGTGAAATTTAGATATTTGCACCCTGCCGAAGTAAGGAACCATGGCATATATGTTTGTAACAGATTCCATTTTGAGAGATTTGAAAAAGCACTATCTCGTTGAAGGGTTCTATACATCTGCCATTTCTCAACGCATTTCTTTAGACAAAGACTCTGTTTTTTCCTCTTTTCGGATGGTAAATATTTCTCAGAACATGGAGTGTGAATCAAACCCATGTTTGAATTGAAATTGAGATACTGATGCAAGTTCTTCCCTTCTGAATCAGAGAGATTCATATCTGAAAGAGGTTGACAATAAGTTCTTTCAAAATTGACTATTTGTCCCTCTGTTAGAGGTGTTCCAGAAATGTCTGGGATCGAGTAAATAGCTCTACGAACGAATGGATCGGATCGAATTGGAAAATGGAAAGATTTGTACAAGTTATACCTTTCGTCACCACTTTGTGGAAAATCGTTAGGTATGAATATGTTAGATACCTGTGACTCGATTGATGAAATAGTATCTCTCTCCAAAAAAACATGTTTTTTTGGACCGACGCACAAAGAAAAAATGTTGTTGCGAATGAACAAGATATTGAGGAATTGTCCATACGTAAGATCATAATTATTGATACGGGCCTTTTCCACATAAAAAGGGAATCTTTTGTTACAATCGAACCAGAAGTGATGTGGATTATTCAAGAATCGAAGTCGATTTGCTTTATAAAAAGAAGAGATCAATGAACTTCTATGAAATGGTTTCACGGGATTCAGCCAATTGTCTCGATCGTGGGATATCATTGAGAAATAGGAATCGGTGTTATCAAAGTCTTTCCTGCGATTATTTCTAGTATGAAATGAGTCAATCATCCACTTTGGTATCTTATTGAATAAAAACGGTGATATTGTTCCTCCATTGATCAAGAATTTCGATTTTTGGGAAGTATCACGATTATCCAATAAGAAGGGTTTCAATTTATTCAAATGAACGATTTGAACACCTATTGATTCTAACAACTGATTGCAGAGTTGATCATTCGGCCCTTTCAATTCATAGATGTGGATCTCGGACCTATGAATGGGGATATTCCCGATACTCACAAAGAAAAAAGGAAGTGACTTAGACAAAAAGAGAAGTGACTTGGACAAAAAGAGAAGTGACTTGGACAAATCTTGTTTGTCGATAACCTCGGACCAATCAATCGAATATTGATTAATACGTAATCGACCGAACACTACTTGAAAACGGCTCTTCTGCTCAGAAACGAAATGTTCCAAATGTTCCTGGAAATTATTGCTCCCGTTGGGCCATTTGTATCTATATGCATTAGGATCCCGATTCATGGATCTCTCGGTTCGAGAAATAAGAGGATCGAACCATTTCTTCTGACTCTTTTTCAAATTCGATAAATGTTGGTTGATCGTATATTTCATTATAGTTCTATGATTCAGAGTATCATTTCCTATTTGATCCCTTTGAATTCCATAAAAGAATCGATTCGATACATTTCTTATGTACCCATAGGTGCTATATTGGATTTGAATCAGATTTCGGATCAATCTATATTGATTGACTGCCTCCATTATGTTGTTGCTAGCAAATACCACTCTTTTTGGTTTTGGATCTTCCAAGTCATTCCCGCAGGAGATCCGGACCGATTTTTTTCTGATCCTTCGATAAAAAGATTAATTCTCTTCATAAAAAATAGGAGGTAGAACCAAGAAAGATTTCTTTTTCGATTCATCCATGGAGTTGAATACCTCATTCAATAATTTTTTTTTATCCAACCCGTAGGAATCAATAGAAAAGGAAAATCCCTTATGATACACCAGATCCGGCTCGGTTATTGATAGAGTGAATAGATCTGCCATTTCTTGAAATCTCTCTTCTGATTCAAAATCGCGGTGTAACGTGTACCCCCCCCTGTTTCGGTCATGGAATAGATGAAAGAAAGAAAAAAAATGGATTTTGGTTCAAGAATGAAATCTTATTGGAACTGGCCATATCCGGTTCATCCTTCGGAACCATATCACATCCCGGATCTGATGAAATAGGATGAATTGAGACGGTATTTTGTAAATACGTAATTATCTTGAATATATCAACCATTTCTTTATTTTCCGATCGTCTGGAAGGGACAAAAGAAACATCTTGTTCTTTCTTCAACAATTTATGATCTCTAGTGGACCTCTCAGTAGGATTCGAACCCAGATGAAGTTCTGACCATCTGTCAGAGAAAAAGGAACGAATTGATTTTGTAGAATTCCCAAGAATTGCTTCGATTTCTTCCGGAAGCAGATGATTATTCATCTGCTTCTCACGTTCCGTGAATAGCCGGGACATTGAGGAATATCCAGAAAGGCATTTCGGGAATCGGTCTGATTTTCTCTCTGTTCGTTCCGTTTGAAGAAAGGAAGGATCCCAAAGAATCGATCTTTCTTTTAGTTGTTGAATCTCTCTTTGATTGATAAATGTGTGATATTCCGAATCCTCATTACTAATCGAATCGAAAGGGTCTCTGGATTGATCAGAAGATCCTTTCAATTGGCTAGAATTCGTTACTTGAACGAAAATAGATCTTGTGGAATCATATTGAATATTTGACGATACATTCCGTACCTTGCTAAAAAACCGATCCTTGCTTACCAACCACACATTGTCTAACCAAATCCAACTCTCTCTCGATACGTTCCTCAAAAAATCCGACTCGTGCAGATTCTTCCCCCAACTAACGAAGATATCTTGGCGGAATTGCCACATATGAAATTGAGCACAATTTTGCAAAGAAATACCCCACTTGTTTCTCGAGAAGAGATGGGAAACATGTTCAATCTCATTTGATTGAATAGTTGACTCAGCTCCTTGTTGTTTGAAGAAACCCTCCACTTCAATTGGTCTTTTTTCACGAAAAGCAGACATGAGATAACAAATCCAGTGTTTCACTAAGATTTCGAATAGCTGGCCCGAATTCAAGTTGATTATGTTTCTCTTCTTCCTCAGAGAAAGACGATCAAACAATTCCCAATCATGGTCCTTGCGGATCGGATCATCCGTATAGGATACAAAAAGAAACTCCAGATATTTGATATCTTTCTCTTTAAATGAGATCTCAATTCCAGCTACGGTTTCCTTAGATATCTTACAACTAGAATTCCACCTTTTTCCGATCCGGTTCCTCCACCACCGCGAACCCCAGTTAGAGTCAGGCATGATACACTTTTTCGTTATTGGGAGAACCCAAGTACTCTCTTTCGGATCCATGAAACAACTCTCAGAGATCTTTTTCCCTTTTGGAAGATAGAGGAGCGAAACAATCAACCTATTAATATTGGAAGACCAAAAAGATTCTTCCGATGTATCATTTCTGGGTCCAATGGAATTCATAGGTATAGGAAGAAGCCCCATCAAATAGAGATTTTTTCTTTCGACCATATTTCGATTGTTAATACGATATATAAGGACCGCTACTACAAGCAGTACTACACCTTTGATCGTGAAATATCGATTGCTTGTTGAACCCTGTGAATCGCGTGAAAGGAGGATACTCCAAATTCGGGGGTCAAAGAGTTTCATAAAACGTTCTTGGTGGAAAAAAATGTGAGTGAAAGATCCCACTGAATCGAATTTGGTCCATGAATCTAAGAAATAGTGAGAATTCTTGATCTCTCTCAATATCTCTCTCAATTCGAAGATCCAGGATTTGAATTGATGTCGTTTCATTGATTCCTGTTTCATTGATTCCTCCTAAAGATTTCATTTCAATTGGAATTTGGTTATTCACGATGTACGATGATCCCTGTTAAGCATCCATGGCTGAATGGTTAAAGCGCCCAACTCATAATTGGCAAATTCGTAGGTTCAATTCCTGCTGGATGCACGCCAATGGGAACGTTCAATAAGTCTATTGGAATTGGCTCTGTATCAATGGAATCTCATCATCCATACATAACGAATTGGTATGGTATATTCATACCATAACATATGAACAGTAAGAACTAGAATTCTTATCAATACTGGAACTCATAGGGAAGAAAATGGATTTATGGATGGAATCAAATATGCAGTATTTACATACAAAAGTATTCGGTTATTGGGGAACAATCAATATACTTCTAATGTCGAATCAGGATCAACTAGGACAGAAATAAAGCATTGGGTCGAACTCTTCTTTGGTGTCAAGGTAATAGCTATGAATAGTCATCGACTCCCGGGAAAGGGTAGAAGAATGGGACCTATGGGACATACAATGCATTACAAACGTATGATCATTACGCTTCAACCGGGTTATTCTATTCCACCTCTTAGAAAGAAAAGAACTTAAAAAAAAATACTTAATAACACGGCGATACATTTATACAAAACTTCTACTCCGAGCACACGCAATGGGGCCGTAGACAGTCAAGTGAAATCCAATTCACGAAATAATTTGATCTCTGGACAGCGTCATTGTGGTAAAGGTCGTAATGCCAGAGGCATCATTACCGCAAGGCATAGAGGGGGAGGTCATAAGCGTCTATACCGTAAAATAGATTTTCGACGGAATGAAAAAGACATATCTGGTAGAATCGTAACCATAGAATACGACCCCAACCGAAATGCATACATTTGTCTCATACACTATGGGGATGGTGAGAAGAGATATATTTTACATCCCAGAGGGGCTATAATTGGAGATACCATTGTTTCTGGTACAGAAGTTCCTATCTCAATGGGAAATGCCCTACCTTTGAGTGCGGTTTGAACCATTGATTTACGTAATTGGAAGTAACCAATTAGGTTTACGACGAAACCTAGAAATCAATCACTGATCCAATTTGAGTACCTCTACGGGATAGACCTCAACAGAAAACTGAAGAGTAACGGCAGCAAGTGATTGAGTTCAGTAGTTCCTCATATAAAATTATTGACTCTAGAGATATGGTAATATGGAGAAGACAAAATTGTTTGAAGCACCGACAGAACCGGAAGCGCCCCTTGTTTCAAAGAGAGGAGGACGGGTTATTCACATTTCATTTGATGGTCAGAGGCGAATTGAAAGCTAAGCAGTGGTAATTCTACCCCCGGGGAAAAATAGAGATGTCTCCTACGTTACCCGTAATATGTGGAAATATCGACGTAATTTCATAGAGTCATTCGGTCTGAATGCTACATGAAGAACATAAGCCAGATGATGGAACGGGGAGACCTAGGATGTAGAAGATCATAACATGAGTGATTCGGCAGATTTGGATTCCAATATATCCACTCATGTGGTACTTCATCATACGATTCATATAAGATCCATCTGTCTAGATATCATTATATACATCCAGAAAGCCGTATGCTTTGGAAGAAGCTTGTACAGTTTGGGAAGGGGTTTTGATTGATCAAAAAGAAGAATCTACTTCAACCGATATGCCCTTAGGCACGGCCATACATAACATAGAAATCACACTTGGAAAGGGTGGACAATTAGCTAGAGCAGCGGGTGCTGTAGCGAAACTGATTGCAAAAGAGGGTAAATCGGCCACATTAAAATTACCGTCTGGGGAGGTCCGTTTGATATCCAAAAACTGCTCAGCAACAGTCGGACAAGTGGGTAATGTTGGGGTGAACCAGAAAAGTTTGGGTAGAGCCGGATCTAAGCGTTGGCTAGGTAAGCGTCCTGTAGTAAGAGGGGTAGTTATGAACCCTGTAGACCATCCCCATGGGGGTGGTGAAGGAAGGGCCCCAATTGGTAGAAAACAACCCACAACCCCTTGGGGTTATCCTGCGCTTGGAAGAAGAAGTAGAAAAAGGAATAAATATAGTGATAGTTTGATTCTTCGTCGACGTACTAAATAGGAGAGAAAATCGAGAATATGTTTCTTCGTCTTTACAAAAGAAAAAAAGATAGGAGTAATTAGCTGTGACACGTTCACTAAAAAAAAATCCTTTTGTTGCTAATCATTTATTAGCAAAAATTGAAAAGCTCAACATCAGG
>JAJJMC010032699.1:0-24697 GCA_023531435.1 Papaver californicum | reverse complement strand
GGTGGATTGGTTGATTTTGATAATCCATTAATATCGCGGATGTGAAATCCGTATATGAACGGATTGGCGGAATGGATACGGGTGTATTGGTTGATTTTGATAATCAATACTGGTGAAGGCTTACTTGCTATTAAACTGCTGCAGTTTTAAGTCTCAGCATTACAATGTTCTAAGATTATAAACATTAGCAACGGTTAAGGATTCCGAAATTTTCACCCTCTAGAAACTGGGGTACACGTTTTCCATGTTTCCAAAAGAATATAACTAATGAAAAGGTAAGGAATATGCACCCGTCACAACTGAGTGTGCAGTGTGCACATTAACAAAAAAACATTGATTATCAAAGAGTATAATCAGCTGGAGCTAGAGTTCAAAACATTGCGAAAAGCACTGATTATCAAAAAAAAAGAAAAAAACATTGATTAACTGAGTTCTCCAATGTTACAACGAGTTCTCACCACATACCATGGAGAATCTCCATTGCCTTTACATTATTGTTCACATTGCAAAACAATGTAACAACATTCAGCTTCAACATTCCTCTCCTGAAACTCTTTTGAAAATGTGGCTTGGTCTAGGTTATAACTGACATGGTTCTCATATTCAAATCAATGGTGAGATATTTCAACGGAATTCCCCCAATTGACAAAGTATTGTGCGATTTAAATCATAAGAACTGTTGATAAATTCTCAGGCTCTAGCTATGGCTTCTTCTTCTTCTTCTTCTCCCCCAACATAAGTTCCAGACCCAAGTGAAACTAAGCTTTCATAATAACACCCTTCTTGGTACAACTGCGTTAAAGTTGGCATGTTTACTTCTCTAGCACTTTCATCTTAGGATCATATATAACTAGATCATCAGATGAACAAATCCCAAATAGTAACTCACCACTCTTAAAAGACCACATAAGATGAGGTAAATAGTCATTCATAATTCTCGCATCGTTAATGATATAGCATTTAGTCCAAGATTCTCGAACTCCATACTCCTGCATTACCCATACTTCAGAATGAACATTATGAACATTACCAAGAACACAAAGGCACCCTTCCAACACCCCCACTGTCATAAACTTATGCTTATCATTCTTATTCACCAAAGGTTCATTTGGCAGTTGAATTTCTTTGAAAATCTCATCACCGGTATCTAAACAAACGACAACTTCCGAAGAGTCTTGTGCTTTAGCTAACCAATGAAGATCTCTATTAACAAGCACCCCAACTATTTGAGCACTATGAAACTCATAAGGCACATTTTCAATACTTGTCCACGAATTTAATCTTAACGAATAGACTTCGACTACACTAGTATACTGCGTTACAAGCTTATAATTCTCAGTCTTACAATCATAACCCAAACCAATCATAGGGTAATCTTCAATATCGTCTGCATTTGGTGATTTAGGTAATTTCTTGTACTCTTTGGTAGCTGGGTTCCAAAGAGAAAGGAAATTCATATGGAAATCACTGAAACAAAACCATAGGCAAATCAAACCATCACAACAACCCATTAATTCAACTGAATCATATGAGGATATGAATGGGTAATCCATTTCTACTGCATACTCAAGAAATTCTTCATCTCTAGACAATAATGATTGTAATGAATTATGACTTATGGAGTAGATTACTTCACAGTTCCTACTCCTACTCTCGTCGGTACCTTTAAGAATGAGACTAGAGTTGTTCGTTTGGATTGTAAGATTAAGATGCGAGTTAACAAAACTAGGGTCAGAAACTAGAGAAAACCAAGTCTTGCAAACACACTTACATACAAATGTTGATTTCACCGGTAACCTTAATAGGATTTCAAGGTAGATCTCTGCCGGAAACATTTTTGTTGCTGCTTCTCCTCCTTTTATCTTCTTCCAAGAAATTTGAGAACACCAGGGCGACTCAAATCTGTTACTATCAGCTATCTTTAAATCAATCAGCGGTAACGATGACCTTCTGGCTGAGTCCAGGAAAACAAAGAACGAAAACTATTTCTCTTCATAACATGATATTTGATCTAAAATACCTTTCTCGTTGACTGTTAGTTGATGACTAAAATAGAAGGCCTTTTTTTTTAATAGATAGAGCGGGTATTAAACCTGAAAGTCATCTGCAGTCAGTCCTGACGACTAATAGCCAGTATTATGTTCGACAACCCGAAATGAATGGATACTGCCTGTCAAAAACTGAAAACTTTTATGGAATCCAAAACTGCAAAAGTTTTTTTTTTTGGATTAATCAACCAAATTCTCCACAAACAGGAAAATTGGCGGAAGACTTGATATGTATGTATATAAAATTACAAGCTTATAACAATATTGTTTCCGGTTTTGATTGACCTTCCTCGTGCAACCATGGGTAGTGTTAAGGGGAAAAGTTTACTGTTGCAGAGCTGTGTATAATTCATGTTTCCGGTCTCATCATGTCAAAGACCAGAAGATGAATGAAAGCCGAAAAATCATAAATAAACTTTACAAGCAACGTTTGTCGTGTGACATACAGACTTCAGGCTTCATTCATCAGTTTTATTATTGACCTTGATTTCCAAAAGCCGGTCAACTGGCTGACGGCAAATCGGGCACCTATTTGTCTGGAACCGCAAAACCTTCGCACAGCCACTGCACATACACTGCACGAAAAAGGGCAAAACCAAGCAATTATTAGACACTAGCAGCGGTTTTCACTACCGATCTTGTCCTGTTAGCAATTGATAAAAGAAAAATGTGAAGAAATGCAAATTTTACCATGTGCCGGCATGGAAGAACAGTAGTATCCCGCGGTTCTGAGAGGCAAATGACACATTCTTTCCCTGGGTCATTTCCATCCAAGTCATTATCAACCGAATTTCCGATCCCATAAATCTCCTGAAGTTCGTATCTCATCCCATTGACTGAAAGGATCTGCTTCACTACTCTCACCTTGTACTCACCCTTCTCTTTCTCAAACACTGCCTGTGTGATCTGAGAAGTTACAGCTCCCGGCGCTGGATTTTCCCCTTCTAACCCATTATGCTCAGGCGGGGATGCCTCTGCCTTCACTGCTAACGGGAAAACTTCCATATCACCCTCTTTCATCAATTCTGTCTCCTCAAACACTGAGAAGTCAATTCCAGTTCCAGGAGGTTGCCTGAACTTCTGACCCAGACCCTGCTGAAAAGACATTGTGAACGGTTGAAGACCTTCTCTCATTGGTGTCACATTACAGTCTAGACCTTCTTTTGCAAAGAAAACAACGGTAATGCTGGAGGTACACGAGAACAAGATAACATTTTAGATGGGATGAAATTCATGAAACAATGTCTGAAACACGGACATAGATCAAAGACATATAATATATGATGAAATACAACAGCAGAACAGGTGGTCAACAACAAATGCTATACATGCTATATTAAGAAAATATCACACCAGTGGCATTCAACGAGCATGGAATGCCAATTTTATCCATAGTCCCTTACCCTCAAAAGACTCGATGATTTTCTATGGGAGCATTACATTCACAAAGTCAGGATTAGAATGATCAAATGATGCTTAAGTCAAGAGCCTTGCTTCGAAGAAGAAAAATTCACAAGGCAATACATCTGTAATCCAATAGTAATCCATGGCCTAGGACAGATAAAATTACTATTTCCAACCAAATATTAACATGAAAAATAGAAATCTACATGACCATGGTGTTCATTAGAATCCCATGTTTGTAATTAACAACTCAGAAGAAAGAGACAAATAAGCAAAGCTTAGACTACAAGGAACTCCACATATGTTGAGCAACAATATGCTTGCGCACATATGAGATTCAAGACAACAAAAGGTCAAATTTTCTAAAATCGTTTTATTAAAACTATTGTCTTTTCTCATTCTTTGAGTTGTTTTTTGTAATATCTTTGGTTATCAATGAAGTTTTTCTGTTGGCCAATCCAAATATATATATATAAAAAAAAGGTGAGTTCAGACAAAATGCATCAGCATGCCAAGACCTCAAAATATGATTAATGTAATGATTGAACAATTTCTTCATGAGACAGTATAAACATCATTGAAGTGCAGAATCCAACTAATTACAATGCACCAGTATCCAATTGTTGCTATTCTTTTTTTAGCAAAATCACAAGAATAATTACAAACTAACATTTTCGCACATTTAAGACTTAGCTACCTAACCGTCTTACCCTACATAATTCTGAAAAATATTCAAGGGACAAATTCTTTATTGCTCCAAATGAGTTCAATCTACCCAGTACCATAACTCCCGTTGCTCTAATCATGGGAAGTCATTGAAGCAGCCATATGTGAACTGAGTATTCATCAAACATTTCTATACTACTTGCAATTTCCAAAATAAACTTACAGAGCATCAAAAAAGATAACAGCTTTACTGCCAAACCTGCTTATAGGCAAACCAAAAACAATTCATTTGTTCAAAATATCAAATTAAAAGCTCGAAGTATTACCTTCCTGCAACCGTGGCATCGAATGTAAACGCAATAAGAAACCTCCCTGGATTCTCCTCATCGGGCTCAACTCTAAGAGTCTCTTTCTTAAGATTAACATCATTCCGAATCGTAACAGCCTTCTGATGCTCAACATAAGGAGTTGGATTCTGAGGCATAGGTGGACAAGGATACCTCCCAGCAACCCAATTCGGATCCATATGTGGACCATGATACGGATTCGGTAATGGCATAGACGGTGGTGGTGGTGGATAATACCCTGGATATTGATAATATGGCTGCTGTTGTTGAGGATACGGTGATGCTGCGGCAAATACATATCGATTTCCGGTCATTTCCGGTTGTGGATGCTGTGGTGGTGGATGTTGATTCTGAACATGAATTGGATGATTATGATTATGATTTCTATTTCTTCTATTATTTCCACTGCTCCCACTATTTCCCATTTTTCCTTTTTTTCTTCTCAATTATAGAAACCCTAGAGAGAAAATGAAATACTAACTTTAATGGGAAAGGGGAAACAGACAGGAATAACTAATCTTTTGTTTTCTGTTATTAAATACTTTCCCCAGTAAAGTAGTTACACAGAAATTTGGGGGAATTTTGAGAATTAGGGTTTGGAAAGATTGTGATTTTTATTGGAATGAGAATTTGAATCGGAATAGCGTAAGGTTGGGGAAGGGGTTATGTTAATGGGGTTAGTGAGTGTTTGAAACGCGAGTTTAGTAATGATGTATCTAGCTAGGTAGGGTCGTGCCAATCAAACGAATTTGAGCTGTTGATTTGTAACTTTAGCCCGACAAGAGTAGGTGAAAGTGCAGGTGTACATCACAGAGATAGTATACCGTATACGTTATAGCCGTTAACAGTGTTAAATTGATATTATCTTAATATAAAAATTTTAAAATTATTTTAAAATAAAAATTTATCAAAAATTAATTTTAACGAGTTTGTTCATTATATTATTATATATTTTATAATACATAGTCAACTATGGTTTAAATTTAAACTTTATTTGTTTGTGTGTATTTAAATTTCTCATTACTATTTATTACAGAGAACCGAGCTGCAGACTTTGATCTAATTATGTCGAAAGTAAAGTTAGAAATAGAGTATTCGATAGCCTTTCGCCTTAACCTAAGATCAAAATGTATACAAGATTACAAAGTGAGGTGCATTTAATGCCCGCAAACATATCTTCAAAGAGATCCTTTTTCCTTTTTATTATTTTATTCCCCGAACGATGATCAATTTATTAACCATAAAAATAAATATAAAAATGTTTTAACCCCTCTTTTTTTACAAGGGAAACCAAAAGACAGGAGAAGACCTAATTTGGAAAGCAAATTAGGCTGCCAGAGTGTTAAAAATACCATAATTGGACGAGACCAAATATCCTAACAAATTCTTAGATGATGAAGGCAAAGAAGCACTCATCAAAAGAAAAAAAAAAGAGAAAAAAATATATAGAATGTACCGTTTTCGTAATCTACATTAAAAACATCTGACACAAACAATGTAGTCAACCTCAAATCTTGTTTTGCCTCAATTGGGACCGAGACACCGGGATAATTTTATTTCGGTGAAATCTCAGAATAACTACCGTAACAACTTTTACAAATATTATATCTACAACTATATGTATACCGAGTCAAGCCGAGACGGATCCATATTTTCACTAAAATCTCGGATTGCCGAAATTACATGGATTTTTTGTGTAGATGCCAAGACCGAGAATTCCAACAAGATCCCGGCTAAGATGGTTGAAATTAACTATATTGGACACAAATAATAGTGTAATAACTAAGAGCGAGTTTTCACAAGTGCTTGAGCTTCCGCGAAAGTTTAATATGCAGTAAGACCAACAAAATAATCTGGCTCCTAATAATGTACCATCCAATCCTCGTATTATTATCCAAAAAAAACATCCAATAATATAATATAATTGAATTTTAGATGGAAAATAATCCAAAAAATCTAGCAATATTGAAATCCCAACTTATTTTTCATAGGCATGCATAGTCTGTACATGTACTATTGTAACGATGTAATATACTACTTCCGTCTAAAAAGAATGATATTTTTATTTTATTTTTTTTATCTAAAAATAACCTAAATTGAAAAAATATATGTATCACTTTTTCTTTTTTTACGAAAAAGAATCAAGCATTTTTTTTGACATCCACATTTTTAATCTTCTTTACGCTTTAATATTTTTCTCAAGTGGTTTAACTTTTTTATTTTTTAAAATTTTATATGGTTCAACTGGTTGTTGTCTATGAAATCATAATCCGCTCTAAAAGATAAAGTTAATTATGATATTTTATTAAATACGTATCCAATGTATTTCTCACATAATATAAACAAAAGAACACTAATCAGGATTTCAGACATTGATTAGTTAAACATCGCAAAAGGCAAAGAATGATAGAAATATATAAAGGGATTGGATTTCTATATTAAAAAATGATAAATGAAAACCATAGCCTTCTGTGGATTACACCACTTGGGATGCTTTTCTTTTCTCAATTATCGTAGTGTTGAAATTCTTTAGCTTTAATATAATAGGAGCAGGATTTGAAGGGGTATGAAACGGGCAAGAAAACTCCTTCACTAACTCGAGCCCTTAATCCACAGCCTTAGACTTATTATATTTATTCTTTTAAATAAATGGTGGACTATCTTTTGTTCCTCCTCGTTTGTGTACGATAAATTAAAGAAAGGTCTATCTAGTCATTACATTCATATGTACAATTAATGTTTTTTTCTAGAATCGACGTTTATTCCCAAAATATAATTTAATCGTATAAATACACGGATCTAAATCCTGAAATACGATCTTTAATCCTAAAATCTCCTATAAAAAATAAGAGTCCAACTTTGTACACCATCATTGATTAGGGGTATATATTTCATCTCTTCTAATTGGCTATAATCTAATCAGTCTGTGGGTTATAAATCCAAACATGTCACCATCTAATAATAAAAAACCCAACAAAATAAAATGTTCACAAAAATCCCATTTAAAATCAACTGTCTAAACTACCCTTCCTTAAACCACTCTCATTTATTTCTTCTCATTCAATTGGTAATGGCATTTTTCCTCCTTCAACCACTTCCCCAATTTCACCCAATTCCGATAAATCAAAATCATCAGAACCAGTTCCTGAATCAATATCATCTTCATCTTCATCCATATCATCCTCATCGTCATCATCATCATCATCATCCTCGTCATCATCATCTGCATCACCACCAATACCTTCAGAATCAAAATCAAAATCAAAATCTGAATTTCTATTCTGAAGCTGTTGTTCATCATCATCAGTAGTTTTACTCCCTTTCCCATCTCCTCCTCCTACTATTAACTCAGATTTGTCTATTCTATTCTATAACAATTTCAACCTAACATAAAATCACTGAACAAAATCAAAAATGGTGAAGAAACAAGAGAAAAAAGAAAGATGAAAAGATCGACAAAAAACTTAAGAAAATAGTGAAGAAACAAGATTCTCCAAAAGGTAAATCGAAGTTTCATTGTTCTTCAGTGATTATTTATAGTTGAAAATCAACATGCATCAATGATTTTTGGTTTCGCAACTTTGGTTTAATCAACGAATTTGCGTAATTAGGTTTTATTTCTTATCATCTTTTTGTATCATAAAATAGGTTTAGATTTCATTTGTTTCGAAATCACTGGTTCCATAATTAGGTTTCAATTACATTTGTTTTCACCTTATTTATTCACGATTCAATTATGTTCAGTTTTGGTTTCATCATTTTCATTGTATGGTTGAAACCAACTTTGTTGGTGTTTTTTTTACTTAATGACTATTTTGATGGAACCGAAATTGGTTACATCATTTTCACTGTATAGTTGAAACAAACTTTGTTGGTGTTTTTTTACTTAATGGCTATTTTGATGGAACCAAAATTGGTTTCATCATTTTCACTGTATTGTTCAAACCAACTCTGTTGGTGCTTATGATTTACTTAATGGCTATTTTGATGGAACCAAAATTGGTTTTTATCATTTTCATTGTATGGTTGAAACCAACTATGTTGGTGCTTATGGTTTACTTCTGGTTTAACATCAGGGAAAAAAATAGAACTGTATATGTGCTCGTTGCATCATTAGTGTGCGGAGGCACCTACCATAAAAGCTTTGATACAAAAAAAGGAACAACACATGAAGGACCTTGTTGCTTGTCCATTTTGGCGTTTCTTCAAACCGTTCTACGAAGGTACACTACAAGAAGAAAAATTGAAGAAAATGACGAAAGCAATTCAGATGATCTAAGGTTCATATGATAAGAGTGTGAAGCGTGTGAAACCAGATTGTATTAAGTTAATGAGAGCAAAGAACATGATATTGCATACCACACCGGAACAATTCTCTGTGATTTTTGGTCTACAAATGATGAAGGATGTAGATATATCCAAAGATGATGAGCTGAAGAAAAAGGTAAACATGTTTGCGGTTGAGTACTTTAAGGGAGATAAGAAGATGAGAAAAAATGATATTATGAGAGCTATGATGGAAACTGCAGTGGATAAAACCAAAGATGAAGACTTTGTCAAGTTATTCGTCCTCTATCTCTTGGTATCAATATTTGTCCCAAACAAAGGTGGGCAGAATCTGACTTCAAAATACTTATACCAAGTATATGAGATGAATAAGGTGTGTTGGCCAGATATTTTCCATGAGTATCTAATTGAGTCTATAATAAAAGTCGAACAAGTTGATGATGTATCTGGTTGCGTAATTTACTCATTGGTAAGTTAATTTTTATTTCTTTTGATTCATAAGTTGTTTTCTTTTTATTTTTCTCGAGTTTGATTACTAATTTGAATGTTGTGTATTCTTTTTTTCAGTATTGGTTTTCCGAGATGTCAAACATCAACTTAAGACAGGATGGGCACGACATGTACGCAAGGTTCGCTACATGGAACCTATATGGAATATGCAAGGCAGTAGTGAATAATTTTGATGATCTTAGCAAAAAACCAGAAATTTTCTCAAAGGTAAAAGCAACAATAGTTCTTGTTTGTTATACTTTTTAATGTCTGAGACTTAAAAATTTCCATCATTTATTTGGTTCCACCTTATTCCAGATGAAAAAAAATGATTGAACCAAAAAAGGTTCCATCCTTTATTATCCCACCTTATTCCAGATGAAATCAAAAAAAGTTTTATCATTTTTCCTGTGTTCTGCAGATGAATGTGGGTCACCGTCAGGGATCGTTCTTGCTTCCATATAATGAACAAGAAATACGCTTGGTCCAGCGCATAGAGGAAGAAGATATTCCAGTTGAAGAGTATATTTATCGTGAATTGCAGGTTGGTAATGGCAATGACGAGCGTATTGCACGTGAACTGCAGGTTGGTGATAGCAATAACGAGCGTACTGCAAGTGAAGAGAATGTTGGTGCTAGAAATGAAGAGCCTGCACAAAATGAAGAGAATGTTGGAACTGAAAATGAAGATAACCCTTACAAGGCTAAATATAAGTGGGCGAGAATTTTGATTGAAAAACTTACAACCGTTGGTAACAATGGGCTTTCTGAAGAAGATCAATCAATACTGGCCAAATATGATGCCGAGGAGAGGTTACAACCAGTGAAGCAGACTTACTTGAGACGGAAACGTAAAAGAGATGAAACAAAAACGGTTTCGAACCGTGAAGAAATGGTACCTGAAACGGTTTCGAACCGTGAAGAACATGTGGAGGTGATATGTTAAATCTTAGATGTGTTAAATATGATCTTGTTTATTTGTGTGTGTTGGGTTAATGATAGTTCCATTTGAATAGATTAGTATGAATTTCTTTTTTAATGAAACCAGAAAAGTTTCATTTGAGAATTATATTAAGTTAGATATGTTAATATTGCAGGATATGATAAGCAAAGCTATAATGATTGTGGATGACAATATATAAAAAGAAAGGGTTTTGCGGCAAGAAGAAACACAACAAGATGCTGGCAATGTTGTGATTGAACCAGAAAAAGATTTATTGGTTGAAGATGGCGAACAAAAGAAAAAGTCTGACAATATTGTTTTCGAAGATAATGCTGAGGTGATAATTTACTTTGATTTGCTTTGTTTGTTGTCAATGAATCTGATTTTTTTGAACTCAATAAATCTTGCAGGTAATGAATTTTCCTGAAGAAACACAAGAAGGTGATGCAATGGAACCAGAAAAGGTTTCAGCACATGAAGTTCAGATTCAAGGTTTGCTTAAAGATTTTAAAAGTTGTTTGTTGGAACCAGAAAAGGTTTCATCATCTGAAGGCGAAGTTCAGCGACTGATTGAAGAGGTTTCAGAGTTGACTCCAAACACAATTGAAGAATTGAAGGTGGTTGAGCAAGTTGAATCTGAAATCAACAAAGTGAAGCAAGTTACAGATAATGTAATAGAAGAATTTTTGGAGATAACTCCAAACACAACTAAAGATATCAAGGTGGTTGAACAAGTTGAATCTTCTTTGTCGAAGACTGAATTGAAGAGTGTAATAAAAGAAGTTTTTGAATTGACTCCAAACACAATAGAAGATATCAAGGTGGCTGAGAAGGTAGAATTGGAAGCCAAGAAAAGTTCTTCGTCAAATCCAGAGATCGAGATTTAAGTGTCAACTCAGGGTTCAATTGATAAAAGTGTTCTTCAGCAAATGAAAGATGAATATGCAAAAAAGGGTTCTACATCAAAGCCAGAAAGTCAAGGCATGTGCTACTACTCAGTTATACATATGACAAAAGATGTAATTGATTTAGAAGATGATATGCCTCATTTCAGTTTGGGATTGACGCAAAGTCACAGTGACAAAGAAGATAGTGAGCATGAAGACGTCAGTCCCGAACAAAAGGTGAGTAACATAATATCAAGAATGAGGAAAAACAAAAGGAATATGCAAGCACCTGTTAAGATGCAAAATTATACACCTAGGGAAGTTAAGAAAAAAAAATAAATAAGAATCGTTGTGTTAGCAGAAAGCACTCTAAAAATTCGGAGAAGAAACAAACGGAAAAAAAAAAGGTGAAGTTGAAAGCAGTTAACAACTTGAAGATTATGCAGGTACTCAATTCAAATCAGAAACCGCTCGTGTGCATATATTTTAAAATGCATAAAGAAAGGTAAGTGACATTCATACTTTTCAGTTTTTTGGTTTCATAATTTCAGTGTTGATACCAAAATGAGAATACATTTCTTTCAGTTTCTTTTCTTCTTCTTTAATCATTGTTTGTTTTTCAACAATTTAACAACAGTGACATGGCATGGGAGAAAAAAGAGCTTGGATTGTACATAACGGGAAGGAATATAAATAACTTGGTAAGAAAGGGTGACGTCGTCGGAGATATGATTGAATTCTACATGTTGAAATTGTAAAAGAACATATCAAAGAAAAAGTTGAAACCAGATGGTACTGTTAAGTACAAAAGAGCAGTTTTTCTAAGCACATATGTCTATGTAAGTTCCCTCTAAATTCTCTTACACAAGTGTTTTTCTGAAACCAAATTAGAACTTGATTTTTGATTTTTTACTGAATTTCAGACATTACACTCAATCGGGCAAAATTATCGCTCTGCAATTGAAGCTTTCATCGACAACATGGATTACAGTCCAGAATTTATATTTGTTCCATTGCTCACAAAACTTAGTGAAAAGTTGTACCACTGGACATTGCTAGCTTTTGATAATGATACTGGAGAAATCTTTCACTACAACTCCATAGCTGAAATTGAATATGAATGCAGCAAAAATGTTGAAAGCATGAAAGAAAGAATGGTGTCAGCATTCAAAATACATGTTGCAAAGCTCTTAAAAGACCCGGCAAGTCAATCAAAAGAATTCATTTTGAATACCCCTTTGTGTTGTCAGCAAGATGTGTAGGTGCTTTAAAAGAACTTGTGTTTAGAGATCTTCTCTTCACTATTCATTTCACTCCTTTTCTGTTTTGTTCAATTTAAAGATCTTGTTTTGTTAATTTCATGAATGATTGCGGCCTTCATGTTTGCTATTACATGAAGAGCCTCTTGGAAATAATTTTTTTTCCTGAAGCGCATATAAAACCAAAGGTGCAGAATATGAGGCCAAAGCTGGCCTTCAATATCCTCCTTGTCAAAGGTGCAGACTTGAGTTGCAACTTAAAGTTGACAGTTTTAGTTTTCAATTAAAAAAATTGCAGTTTTAGTTTTAGTTTAAAGTACTCGTGTAATGATTTTAGTTTTTGTTTAAAATACTTGGAACTTTTATAAAAACATCTCAGTTTGTATGTTTATAAATATCTCAGTTAATAAAACAAAAATTTTGAAACCAAAAAATGTTTCAACATAATACAGAAAAGTTAAAACCTTAGGCATTGAACAAACATATCACAGACGTAAAGAAAAATGATGGAACCAAAAAATATTCAGTCATTTTTTTGGTTTCATCTTATTCCAGATGAAAAAAATGATGGAACCAAAAAAAGTTCCATCATTTTTTTGGTTTCATCTTATTCCATATGAAAAAAAATGATGGAACCAAAAAAAGTTCCATCATATTAGAGATGAAAAAAATACTGAAGCATGTGACAAACTATGAAAACTATTTTGGTTCCAACAAATTATAAAATCCTGCAACTCTGATAAACTTAATCTAAAAATAAACAAACATGAAACACCTGCAGCAAATTAACATGTTTAACTGTAAAAAATATAGAAAAAAAAATAAATCAGAAAATGTAGATTAAAACATATAGTAGTCTAAACGAAAACTGAAAATGAAAGTCGATGAATTATAGTCGAAATGACTTCAAATGTGATGCGGAGTGCATGTCCTTCGGTTATGGGTAGTCAAAACATGACAGCTACCACAAGTTCTCATCTTCTTATTGGGAAGTGAACCTGTATTAGGAGTTCTCTTCTTCTTCCTTGGACGACCTGATTGTGGTAGAGCATCAGGACCAAGAACAACAGATTTTGGAGACATAATCGCAGGCTTTTCAACTGTAGGGACAGGATTAATTGCTCTTGCATAGGATTCACGGTAGAACTTTAATATAAAGTATAATTCGACATACTTATACAGATCTTCTTCATTTATCATGATACAACGGATAGCGTGGGCACAAGGGAAACCGTTGATACGCCAGCGGTTGCAAGAACATGTTCTTCTTTTCAAATCGACTTTTTGTGTTAATGTCGAATGAACTTCAAACACATATTGCGACGACTTGGTGACACTGTATTCACGGCCGTGCATCTTGTTGTTGTAGAGCTCAATTTCAAATTCTGGACATAAAGTTTCTCGCCACTTCAATAAGGTTGCACATTCCTCGCGACATACACATTTGATTCATAAGCTTCACTCTGATCTCATCAACCATGATGGATATAGGCTTCTCTCTCTCTTCAAGGATCCAACTATTGAAACTCTCATCGATATTCGAACATAACCTACCATAACGACGACCCGGGAAATAACATTTGCCCATTTATCGACTGGAGCTCTACTCAGATAATCTTGTAACTTCTGATTTTTGACCTGCAACAACTTCCCCTTGTTCTCTGAAATTCTGTACGTGTATTAGCATACGCATATTTTTCAAACAATCCCAGCACATAATTGCTATAAACCGTATTGGCATTTCAGCAAGTATGTATTGATATTGTTCTTCATATGCCAATAACACCAACCATGAACAGTATCAGGGATACATCAGGAATTTGATTCACCAAACCACTACCTCGATCACTCACAAAAGTAAGCTTTTTACGCAGAGGAGAAAGGACTCTATTCAAATTCTCCAAAAACCATTTCCAGTTCGCGTCATTCTCCGATGAAACCACAACATAAGCTAAAGGATAGATTTCTGAAACAGAACAGGAAAAAATGTCTCATCATATAAAAATGATGAAACCAACAGAAACAAATAGAATGTTTAAGAAACTTACAGTCATTCTCGGTTAGACTTGTTGATGTCATGATATGACCAAGGTATTTGCTCTTCAATTGTGCTGCATCAAGGAATAATAAAGGACGATAGTAATTGAATCCACGAATACATGCTTCGTAAGAGATAAACAATCTCTGAAATTTTTGAGTCCCATTTTCAACTTCCAAAACAACACGAGATCCGAGATTGGTTTCAGTCAATTTGTTGGTATGCCATTTCAAGTGGATAAATGATTTCTCGTTCTTTCCCCATGTAATATTCAATGTATGCCTCTTCCCTGCATATGGATAATAACGACTAATGTCAAATCCATACTCTCTTGTAAACTGATTCATAATATCCTTTGTCTTCTTCTTTGGATTCCGTTTAATCTCTTCGAGAATCAAGCTACTAATTAGTTTCTTCGACACATGTGGTCTATTTACAACTCCACCACAACAAGTATGCTTCTTATTTAACTCCTTGATAATAAAAGGACTACCTTCAACACCATCAATAGAAACAACATATATATGCCATTCACATTTCTCTTCTTCCTTCTTAGCACAACATGCACCAATCCTCAACTTGTCATTCCTTGTCGTCTTAAATGAATACCCAGATGTTGCATGATATTTCAACAAATCAGAACGAACTTGTTGAACACCTCCCATAAACACCTGATTGACACCCTGAAAAATGCCTAACCAAAGCGGAGACTTCAATGGTTCTGTAACTTTATTACGGACATCATAATCAACTAAATTTGTAAGTCCTGTATGCTCGAAAGGTATAATTCCTAAATTTTGTGGATGCTCAAAAGGTATGATTCCTGAACTTCGTGGCTGTTCAAAAGGTATAATTACTGAACTTCCTGAACTACAACTAGAAGACTCATCTCTATCCCTTACATGTAACTCAAGAGATGGAAGCTTATTAAACAAAGTAAATAGAGCAACCGATTGGAGATCAAAATCACAATTGATAACCTTTTGCTGATCACCAACTATGTGGAAAATTTATATAGAAAGAACAGAGAATTGACACCAACTTGAACATATACTACCCTTCAAATCAAAAACAGATGCTTGTAGACCAATACAAAATGATAATGTATCCTCTTTGTGAGATATAACCGTGAGAGCAGATTCCATAATCTACAGGACAAAGTATGAAACCAAAAAAAGTTTCACTAGATGTGAATATCAACAACAACAACACCAACAAAATTTGAATAAGAACATCAACAACATAACAATTTTCATTCCAATAGATTTGAATAAGAACATCAACATCATAACCAAAAAAATCGTAAAAACAAATGGATATGAGTTTCATAATCAACATAAACTCGAAAATTTAAACAAACAAAAAAACAAAATCGATTACCTGAAAAGTTGAATTTCAGTCTCCGATGAATGATTCAACTAAAACAATAGCTTGAGCCGAATGAGAATATGATCAAATTGGAAGGATAAATTGTAACTTCAGTTGGATTCTTCAAACCAATATCTAATCTCACCGAGGAATGATTCGAAGAACAAACTGAAAAGTTTCATAATCAATATCAACTCGAAAATTAAAATACAATCAAAATCATAATAAGAAAATCAAAATCAAGTAAAATAAAAATCAAATTTACCTGATGAATGATTCGACGACTTGTAACTTGTCTTCTCTTCTTCAATTAAACTGAAACGAAAACGAGATCTGAAGCTGAGACTTAGTTCAATCGATTTATTTGGAGAAGATCTCTTTGAATTGAAACCATAAAATCTAAGAAGAAACGAAGATTTTGAGAGAGAAATATTTTCTTCCTGAATCTGATTGGGTTATATTTGGAGAAGATTTGATTTTTTCTCACTAAAGATTTGATTTCCGCCAATGTTTCCTTTTGAAACGTATAGATTATATAGGGAAGAGCAGCTTGAGTATTTTAAAATTAACTTAAAACTAAAATTACACATTATTAGATAAAATGAGATTTTTATATCATTTATATTTCAAATGGTTTTTATTTAAAAAAAAATATGGAAGGAGTTTTTATATGCTAAGTATGGCCACCTTAGTTTTTTACTACAAATTATGTAATCTAATTGTAGTTATCTTTTTCGTTATAATTTTAAATGTTTGAAATAACCATTTATCTTGGAAAATAGAAGAATTAGAGAAACAATATTTTTTACAAAACCCAGACTCTTCCCTTTTTTTAACGCTTTTCTCTATTCTCCTTTATCCATTAAAGTATTTAAAAAAAATGGTGAAGATGTAGACCTTAGAATCTAATACTTTTGGACCGACTTTCTGTTGCTGCAACTGCTACTACTAATCTAAAACCAAATCTTATACTTTATTGATAATGATCAGTTATCACCATCATGATGAAAAAATATCATCGATCAGTATATATTCCAAAGTACGAACAATAGCCTGCTTAATGATGTTCTCCGTATTTTACTAGTTACTGCTTTTCGATCTTCTAAAAACTTAAGCGATAATCTCTCCTAGTTTGTTTTGCATAGAGTAATAACTTTGGTTTTGGGTTCGTATTGAAATAGGTATCAGATAAATTATTTTCAATTACTGTTTCCTCAATTCCCAATGTGTCTATATATTTAAAAAATACAAAAATTATAAACAAATTAAAACTTAGTTAGAAGTATAACCAATGAAGAAAGGAGGAATATGCACCCTGGTTAAGTGGAGGTGCATATAGTCGGACTCAGAAAATAATAACTAATTTGGGCATTGGAGCAGTTTTTTTTATTTTTTTTTAGGTTTTTCTCTCTCTCTTAGTTGGCGCCAAAAGATGTTGACGTAAAAATTGATTCATCATTACTACAAATAATCTTCACGATGTTAATAATTATTTTCATCCTTCTGTTAATTAAGAGGGAAAAACCGTTTACATACATAATAAAAATCACATGGCAACTTTGCAAGTAAGTCTAAGTAAAGAAAATGGGTAATGCAAGCACCAGATTTGAACAACTCAAAAATGCTACCAATTAACCGTTCCGTGAAGGGGTCGAAGTGTTATCTCCAATAACAACAAGATCTCAATTAATGTGAACTTGTCCAAAAAACGGAAAGAAACGTCTGGGTGCTAACATACCTCTTTCTTTTAATTAATAATACAAATCTTAAACAATTACCCAAGAAGTTTTGGATCGGCATCAAAGCATACGAGATTTCCGTTTTGATTCCATTACTAATAGAGCCTCGTGTATTGTGTAAGAAAACAACCTGAGAGTTACTCTCGATTTAAACTTATGAGAGCTGTAAGGACATAAATTCATCAGTTCCACGTGTTTACATCATAAGAAGGAAGTATCACATTATGATACACCGAGAAGTACAAGAGAAAAATAAATGATAAAGGAAGACAGCTATAAAACATTTGTCACACATCAACTGACACCGGAAGCAAAAAAGTCAGACTAGATTAATGCATATAAGACACGTGGAAAGAACACAAGAAAAAACATCATTAATAGCCAAGACAATCATCTGCGCTCGGCTATCTCTTGCGCTCCATAATCATCTGCGCTCTGCTATCTCTTGCATTCCACAATCATCTACGCTCTGCTATCTCTTGCGCTCCAGAATCATCTGCGCCCTATCACGTGCGCACTATAAATTTCAATCATGCAAGAATAGACATGCTCCACGTAAAATTCCACATGTCACACACGCCAACATCCACATAAAGACAAAGGACCAACAATCGCTCAATCCAAAGAGGAGCTGCGCATCAGCAAGCGGAAATAGTAAGAAGCATCACGAAAGGAGTAAAATGAGCTGCGCCCAAAGTCAAGATAAGATCAAACAGGTCAAATAGAGATAAGAACGAGTGAGGAAAAAGGACCCATCATATTTTGCTATAAATACCGACCCCTAAGTAGAAAGAAGGACACAACAGAACTAAGAGAAGAAACTCTGACAGAAAATCAAGAAGTGGAAAAAGCTAAGACTAGGTTAAAAATTCTATTGAATTTAAGTTCTTTAATTCTTTATATTAGCATGTGTACAAAGTAAGTGTTTATAAATAAGATACCATATTTTCCCGTGGGTGTAGGCTTATTAGCTGAACCACGTTATATATTGAGCTAGTTTCATTTCCATTTGAACTTATGTTCTCTGCATTACAATCTCTCTGTATCAATTACACTTCGAAAAATGTCATTTTTAAACAACTTAAGTTTTTGGTTCTGAGGACCCCAAAAATGGTTGTCACAAGAGCAGTTTCAAGAGATTGAAAAGAAAACAAACGATTCAAAATCACATTGGAAAAAAGAAAGAACATTGAAGGAGTAGACACCCCGCATACTGGAAATGTCATGTTGAACCGTCCTGCATAATTTTTACTTGAAGGATGACGAGTACGAAAGGAACATGATGGCCACCACAGGAGAGACGAGATGCCCGAAAGACGATTTTCTGATTCGAATGAAGGAAGTAGGATCGTAAGTGTAAGAAATAACCGCCATCACAATCATGGCACCCATGACGATGTTTACAGTGATAACTATGTTGCTTAAAAAAATCATCGTATAATCAAACAAGATAGCGGTCCAGATAATTCGTATGCGACGCAATGAATGTAAGCAGAGAGACGACCCTTCTGACGATTATCAAATTCAACGCGTTTTCAAAAAATCAAACAATATAGGGGGGTGTCTTTAGAAAAATCTCTATAAAAAATGAGGCCGCAATTGACGGTTGAAAACAACAGTACATCTGGGGTGCAAAAAAATCATATTGACAATCATTCAAATGAATTGGTGAAGAAATTCGAAGATTTATGTATCCAACAGAAACCAAGGTTTGAAGAAAAACATGATGATGAAGTGAATACAACATTCGTCGCTGATTTCCAAGAGTCTTCAGTATCAACGATATCGTTACCGTCACATATCGTGTTTGCACCAATGAAGGTAAGAATGATGTATCAGAAGATCTTCACGATATGATGATACCGAAGAAATTGTGATTACCAAAAATCTGGCATCTTTGGGATCACAACCAAAAGTGTATAAACTCCAACAAAATACATTTTGAATCGCTTCACCATAACATTTTGAAAGTAAAAACAAAGCTATCAAAGTAAAATGAAATGACACAAGACTTTATGTGATTCAATCAACAAAACTATTTACATACAAAAATAAATAGTTTGGATCCATTGGTATGATCAAATTTACATTTATACAGAAGAAAAGAAAAGAGAAATAATCTATACTAATGTTATGACTTCATATAAATCATAATCATGTTAATCATGAATCAAATGAACTAAAACAATTACATAAATTTCATACCTAAGCCCTTTGCTATTACTTCAATGACTTCAGTCTAATTTCCCTTTAGATTTTCCAACCCCTTTCCCTGTTAATGAGGTTGGTATTTATAGTTTAGTTGATGGAGCCCACCAATCTATCTTTCCACATATTTATTCTTATCCATTCTTGGTGCAATGTGTAGTTCCGCAAAGCCTATTTGCAATTCCCGCACGGTCTAATCGTTCCTTCCGCAAGTCTTAGCCTGCGTACTGCCTGTTTCCCGTAGTTTCTTACAGATTATCCCGCACTTCTCCTGCGGTCTTTGTAGTTAAGTTATTATTTTGGATTGGAATGACTGTTGCGACCTTACTTGAATCATGGCATGTTAGACACATAGCTATTTAAAGTGATTCGTCATGCTTTAATTCTTTGCGTTCCGCTGCTTAGAGAGTCGATACGTGTCAGTCATGCATCGATACTCATTATTACTCTTTGTTGTGTCAGGCTTTCCCGCAACCTGTTGTCAGTCGAGCAATTAAAGTTGTCTGTCTTGATCAGTGCAATTTACTTTCCCGCTACCTACGTGTAAGTCAGTCAGCAAGGCTATCTTTTTTGTGCAGTGTGCCTTACTTTCCCGCAACCCACGTGTCGGTTATGCATTAATGCTGTCAGGATCATTTTAAAGATTTTGTAACTGTTAGTTTCAACGCTTTCAAAAGACTTTGTTCCAGTGTTTCTCGTCTCATCATAGCTCGTTACTTCTTCAATAGTTTTTAAACACGTGTGCCTCAGATTTTATTCTCTCACAATTTGCCCCCTTTTCCTTTTTTTCAAGTTTTGAAAGTTGTTAAAAAATTTTAAAAAAGGAAAAATAATGATTACCTTTCTATTTCCCACGCCTGCAATAACTCCTTGTTACACTTTTCCCTATTTTTTCGCTAGCATTAACTCACTTTTGCACGTTTTCTTCACTTTGCAATTTTCGAGGAAATCAAATCTCTGAACTTTATTTCTTTTCAGTTTTCGACGGTTCGTCAGTTTCAGCTTTCTCCTATTTACTACCAATTATTTTCTTCATTCCATTATTTACACCTTTTGTCTTCTCCTTCTTAAAGTTGCAGCACTTTTCATTCCTTCAAGCTTTTTTCAAAGATTCTTCAATATCTTTTCATTCTTCTCAACTTCTGCAATTCGAAATTCTCTCATCGGGATCCAGTCTTTTCTATTATCAAAGTATTCTTCTTAGCTCTTTTACTCTTCTATAAGTTATTCTTTTGCTTTTATTCTTTTCCGTGTTTGCTTGATTATTATGCATTGTCATGTAGATTCTTTTGAGTTTAATAGTGAAGATGATGTTGATGCCCCTACCTGTTTATTACTTATTGGAACGAACAATGATTGTGAAGTGGTTTAATCTTCTTTTGATGATTGGTTATTCTGACATGATCCCTGATTTCTCTTGATTATAGAATAATTGTTATCTTATTGTTCTTTTAGTTTGTTACCTTTTATTCTGCTCTTGCCTTTTGATCTTTGATAATCTTATTTTTTTCCTTCTCCCTGTGTAGATAAAAATCTATCATGGCTGGAAAAGGTAAAGCTCGAGTTTCTGATGATGCTTCTCGTCAAGATGATCAACCTTTACACAGGATGCCATCCCGTTATCCTGTATCGAGGAGTCATCCTTCGGAACCTGCAAGGCCCGCAAGTGTCCAAGCAGTGAATAATCTTGTTCATAAAGACAAGCGGGCTCACAAAAGTTGTAGCTTCAGGTCTATGGATCTCGAAGAGTTTAAAAGGATTCACGGTCTCGAAGGATTCAAAGTCTCCTTTTTCGATTGCGCTTCCGATGAAATTTCCCTGACAATGATAGAGGGTTTTCAATATACCAATGATAGATTATTAATTCCAGCAGGAGCTTTAGATGCGGGCTTACATCTTCCCTTGCACCAAAAAGAGAATCATTATAAATTTGAAGTCCTTGCGAGCCGTAATCAATCTCACCAAGGCTTAGTGCGATCAGTCGCGCAATATAATAGAAATTGGTGGAGAATACTTGATGAATGCAGCTTACATACCCAAGGAATGACCAAGTTTACATGCTACATTCCGTATATTAGGTTAAGCAAATATTATACAGTGGCAAATTTCCATGCCACGTATGCAGACAATGTTTTCGCCAAGAACTACAAGAATTGGAGTGTTGGCCCAAACCGCAAAGGTGGGAAAGGGTTCCGTTTACTATCGGAGATTGACAACTGATGTTGTTTTAATAGTGGTAAATAAGGTTGTTCGATTCTCGAACTTGTGAAGGTAATGATTTTAGAAAATATTGGACTTAATCTAATTAAATAAAAATCAGGAAAATAAACTAGAGATGATTTTTAGAAAATATGGGGAAAACCAGGAATCAGGAATCAGGAATCAGTTATTTCTAACAATTTATGTGATTAATCGGGTAATTCTTTTAAATAAATTAAGCTCAAATATTGCCAAAATAGGTTTTATGCAAACAAGTAGAGGTAAATCATAAGCATGGGACATCAGAGGTTGTCTACCCAGCATGACCCATCAAACAAAAACACCACTACTGAATGAAAACCGTTTTTCTATTACGAAACTATGCAATTTTAACAAATAAAGAATTATAATTAATTAATTAAAAATAGACTTACCACATAAAATTGAAAGATAAACCTCCTCCATCATCCAAGTAAATAAACTTAGCCCATGGTGAAGAAAACTTGCTCAAAAGATCTTTTCATTGCTCAAAAAGTTGATTACAAGGTGAAATAATAGTGCAACAGCTGAACAGATACGTTTATAAATGTCACAGAACAGGGTTCAGCCGTTACAGAAGTGTTTCTAAGCAATAAATGGTTGAAAGAATAGGCAACATGAGCAGTTTGAATCAGCAACAGATATAAATGTTGCTGAGTCGTCTTCTCCGATGGTGGCTGATGAAGAACACACCTGCCGGACCAGCAGCAGGTGACCGACGGCGACCGGAAGTGGCCGGAATTGCTCTGATTTCTTCTCTAGGTTTTTGTCCTTGATTTTCTTGGCTTTTCTTGGTTTATATAGGTAGTAGAAACCCTAGAGATAGTTCTAAACCTAATAGAACTCTCTAAAACAACCCACAATTCTCAATCCGAATCGAAACATAATTCCGGCCAAATTCATGATTTCCGAGCTGATTTTACGGGATCTCTTGATGTTTATGACTTGCGTGAGATAACTATCAATGTTTGGAACAATCTGGAAGCAAAAGAAACTTGTTTCTCACGTGAATTCAAAGTGTGCAGTTGATACAGACGATTTCCGATCGATCCCGTGCTGAGTTGACTCGGTCAACTTGGGTTGACCGATTTGACCGAGTTGACTCGAGGGTACCCCTTATCCACTTCTAGGGTGCCAAATAACACTTGTCCTTGGGTGCCTTTATCACTTATTGAGCCAATTTTTCCACAAATCTTTATTCTTCTACTGTACCTACAAAAGCATAAAAACACGTAATATTTGCAAAATCGAATACTGACTTAATAGAAACTAAGGTACAATTTAGACACTAAAATGTGTCTATCAACAACGCGAAACTGAAGTATGTTCAAGGAACAACGGTTCCTCTTAAGGAAAGAGTTCGGGAAGATTAGAGGAGATTGTCAACTTACTTATTAATTTCTTCTTATTCCCTATTCTAATTATATTTTTAATTTCGTAGCTTGGTCGGGGTCAAAGCGCCTTACACACTGCGTATCAATTCTACAAGGCGCAGTCTTCCATGACGGAGTCCCAATTCAGAGATGTGGAAAATAACACCCTGGACCTGCAGCGGGAGAATGATAAACTCCGCCAACAAGTGCTGAATCTTCAGAACCAAGGTTTTATTCTTTCTTTTAGTTATTTTTTCCTTTATTTTATTTCTCGTCTTCTGAATTACTTTATGGGATCAGCGGGGGATTCAGAACTTGTATCTAGGATGCAGCATAAGATTACACAGTTGAGAGATCATGTTGTGAAATTTAATAATGTGAATGTGGAGGTGAAGGTGAAGACAAAATTCAATGATCTTGTAGATAGTCATGATTCGATTATTCAGAAATATAATAAATTGGGGTCACAACATCGGCTTTTATATGTGGAAAAAGTTCAAAAGAAAGCTGAGTTTGACACCACTTTGTCGTGGACTAAAGGTTGTATTTCTGAAGCACGGGCAATATCCGGAAAATTGCAAGAAGAAAACCGCAAGCTTTGCATAGAACGACAGAATATCCTTTCGGGATTTTCCCAATCTGATTCGTATCATCATTCAAAACTTTCTTCGTACATCGCTCAGCTTATTGAAGACAGAGACAACTCTACTGCAGAGGCTTATGCCAAGGGAAAAGCCCTTTTGGATGCTCAAGCTACAATTCTAAACTTATCTGATTTTATTCTTCATCGCGAGAACGATATTCTCCGGTTGCACAAAGAAGTGGCCAAATGCACATCTAAGTTAAACCATTTGCGGGATAATGAAACAGAATTATCTCAATGTCAACAGCATCTTGAACGACTCAAAGCCAATTACAACAAGCTTTCAGAAGAATATGATTTCCTTGATATTACGAAAGATGCAATGGGTCGTGAGCTAGTAGAGTTTGAATCCCTCGCAAGAGGTATCCTATTTGATCGCAAACTTTCAAATTTAATATTATTCCCTTATTAATTAATTTGTTACTTTAATTTCAGGTTTTGAAGAAAAGTTTAAGGACGCAACAACAAGAGCTGCTAAGGCTAAGGGAGAGCTTGGTGCCGCAACCACTAGGATTGAAGAACTCAATAAACAACTTGAGCTATCTTTTGCTAAGGTTAAGGAGGCACAAGCTCAGCTTAAACTTTCCTCTACAAAATCCAATGAAGCGCAAGCTCAACTTGAGATTTCTTCTTCCAAAGTTAAGAATGTTGAAGAGTCTCTAAAGCATGAGGCTATGAAGAACGAAAGCCTTGTTCAGGATTTAGCTACCGATAGAAGGAAAATAATTTTTTTGAAAAGTAGGATCCATACATGTGAAAT
>JAJJMC010032695.1:0-51759 GCA_023531435.1 Papaver californicum | reverse complement strand
AAAAATCTGAGGAAACTCTTCTCTCAATGTCCTAATAGCATACCCACTATTCACATAATAATTCTGTTTCTCTTCATCATCTTTATTATCATTTTGCTGTTTCTCTTTCACAGGTGCAGAAAAATGTGATGAAAATTCCAAATTATAAACATCACTTATCTTAACATCACAATACTTCGTCTTCTTCGTAACACTACTCTTACTTTTACTCAAACATCTAACTTTCACAACCCCTATCTTTCCATTTCCATTCTTCTTCTTAGGGTTCTTGGTAAAACTATGAACGGAAATTTCAGGTAAACTTAACAGAGAAGATGCAGCAGCAGACATATTTTCAGATATTATGAAAGAATCAGAGATTTTTCTAAATCGCGAATTCCATTTGCCGCGAATAGATAAGTTTTGTGGATAATTCTTTGGGATTAGGTCAGAAATTTTGATTTTCCTTTGAGGTGTGGACGGGTGTATGTCTTTTGTGATAATTGGGTTGGGACTGATATTAGAATTTAAGAGGGAAAAAAATAAGATAATTTTGAGGGCATAATAATAATAATTCATGTGAAAATAAATCGACATATGTGGATTATTATGGTCCATATATCAGTATCCTTCTATTTTTTGTTTTGTTTTGTTTTTGTAAGGACTGTGCATATGTACTTGTAATTGTCTTCGATTTTCATTTTTCTTTCTTGCTCGGCAATTAGCGTCTAGCTTGTTGTTATCGGTCTGACGTGGAAGATCAAGTGTTGGGCTTGCAGAATAAAATCATTACATAAAACTTTAATATCTAATGACAACGGAGTTGGGCTTGCAGTTAATAGCAACGAAGTTTATTGCAACTTTAATGTCTAATGTCACCCTTCTGTTGTCAGGATGGGGTGAGAGGCAAAGCGCAACAAAAGGGTCCTTAACTATATCATACAGACTGATACTACAAGGCAAGCCAACTTGTATATATATATGGACTCAGAACACAGAAATGATCTTACTATGAACACAAGGGATCATAGGCAGATTAGATAAGTGAACCACGATTAATTGGTTGAGACCTCCACAAGAACTCCCCCGTTACTGACAGATCGAGAATCTGATTCGAAAATGTACACACTGTAATCCAAGACAACAATCCTTGTCATTTTGACATGATTCAAACGCCACCTGACATTTTCCAGTACTAATTTCCAGCTGATTAAGTTGGCGACGTTCTTCTGAGCTAGCAGAATAAAAGAAAATCGAAAAAATCATTACCAACACAAATAAAAATTTCATAACATTGTTCCTCTCCATCGCTTGAATTTGAATTTGAATTTGCATTTGCATTTGATTAATTTTAGTTATAAATACGTATATCTGTATGATATTGACTTGACCTTCTAATTATCTTGCTGGTCCGACAAGAACAACAATCAAACGGATGAAATCATTGTTAAAACATAGTACTGGCTGCTTGAAGAGATAGTCGAGAAAGTCTGTGAAGTTTATTTAACCTCTTCTCTTCCAAAAATAAAAGAATCAATGGTGGTGCTCTAGGTAAGGCTGCATTTTAACTCAACCAAGTTCGGATGTAAACCGAGCCGAATCGGTGTTACTATTAGTTAAATTCAGTTTGGTTTTAAACCGAGCCAAATCAATTTGATTTTAAAAAACAATAAAAAAAGAAATGGTGACGAATCAATTGGTTTGATTTAAAATTTTATATGAATCTACTTAACGTGGAATATGGAATATACATAGAAGGCAGGGGTGGATCAACGAGATGTGAAGAAATGATTGCATTTATGCGGCGCCTTGACTCTTCCTTTCACTGAACTGAGTACAAGACCAAAAGATAATTAAATGTAACATTTTCTTTACCATGATTTCCTCCTCAGTACCATGCATCTTTGTGTAGTCTTTGTTTGAAAATTTACTTGGACAAACAAGTTACATTAATCATACTGTAGATTACCGAATGTTAAAATTTAAAATCTTTGTTTACTGATCGCCACGTGTTACAGAATGGGACAGTTCTCCAAAATCTAACAAATCAGGACACATCCCCAGGATGACCTTCCATATTGAGGCATTTTCCCAATGGATTCATGTCCAATCCACTTATGAGCAAGTTGGGTATCCATCCGCCGAATTATGGGTGGATTGGCGGATTGTTGGACTACTCATGCTCACTGTAACTTCCCTTTTTAAGGGCCTAAAAACCAAGTCTAATGTAATACATACAGCCCATACCCAAATACTCCTACTCTTTAAAAACTGATTCAGTTTTCTCATTGCCACTGCTGCTGTTAGAGATTTGGCTTGTAATTTCATCAGGATGTCTTCATCAATCATGAAAAGGTATGTGGTAAAATGTACTCTAATCTCCAGATTTCGTCTTTTAATTTTCTTTCAGTTTTGTTGAGAATCTGTAGAAGAGAGAACTGAGATAGTGCCCTAAATTGATTAATTTTAGGGATCTCAACGGTTTCTAGGATCAATTAAGCATACTTGTGGGTCAAATTCAGTGTTCAAAATGTAAGAATCAACATCTAACATTAGTATTGGTGATTCCTTTTTTAAGATTTTGATTACGTACTACCAATTTTTGTTAAAAGTTTTAAGATCAAGAAGGAATTATCTCGACCATAAAAGACCGTGTGTGCTGTTAATATCTAATTCTTAGTCTCATCATGCTTCTTTATGAGTCTTAAATTACTAGCGGAACTGGGCTGATTAAAGTAATCTGTAAGTTCAAGACTCTTCAAGCCAAATGTCTCTAGAAAATTTCACTTCAATTCTACTGTGCAACAAACTTATATCTCTCATCGCTGAAATTCAAGCGCATTAATCATTTCAGATCGTTGTTATTCAATTCACAGTCCATCTATATCTCACATCGCTGAAATTCAAGCGTATCAATCATTTCAGATCGTTGTTATTCAATTCACCGTCCATCTATGAATCTAATAGGGTTTGTTTGATTTTTTATTTTTATTTTGTCAGTTTTCATTTGTTTAATGTTATGGATGGGTTTTGATTTCAGTGAATTAGGATTATCTTTTCCTGAAACACGTTTTTTTCTTTCCAATTCTTGTAAAATTTCCAAATGGCAGTTAGGTCACAACAACTCACAAGTTTTTGATGGTATAATTAGATCAGGTATCAGTACATTTACACTACAATTTAGTCAATTTTTTATCGTAATCGGTCTATGATGAAGTTGTTAGATTCTTGGTTTAAAATATCTCTGGATTAGGTTTTTGTAACTTGGGTTTGGACTAAGACAAAATGCTTAAAGTAGAAATAGCTATTGATGATGAGAAGAGTAGTAAATTAGTAATTGAGTACGAATGCATGTTTAGTAATGAACTAGTTACTCATGGATGCCATGTTGATCTCCCAAATGTATCTCTAACTTTCTTAGTTATAAATAAATATGATCCTCCATTTATCTCTTTCAATGTTGTTGTGCTGCTAGTGACTGATACCTTGCCTACTTCCGTACACTTTTTTTTTCCCTTTCATGATTGTATGTTTGAACTTTTGGGAAGCATTTGTATGTAGGGACTATAGGAACAATAGATCAGCTCTCTTTGACGGAATTGAAGAGGGGGGAATCAGGGCTGCCCCATCATACTCCTCCCATGAAATTGACGAGCAAGATAATGATAGAGCTATGGATGGACTGCAAGATAGAGTCCTTTTGTTGAAGAGAGTAAGTTGCATCTTGTTTGATCCTGCTTTTCTGTTTGAATGTGCCTGTCTACTTCTCGAAATTGTGTAAATCGACTTTGTATGAGTCAGCATCGCGTCATGCATATATGTACACCAAACTCTTTTAGTTCACTTTTTGACACAATTTATTTCTTATATATACGGTGAACTATTTTATTTAGTGCTTAGTATAACCTAAAGGGGTCCAAGGTGTTTGATTTTTCATTCCTCAACTGATATCATACAATATATACATGAACACCTCTGGAGTGGCTGAAAGTTCTTGCCACGGCACAATTCATCTGGTGTTTACACTGGTTCAAATCTATACGGTATAATTGGGGTGATTTGATACCCCGTCACATTTGAATGGCTGAGATTTGTGAATCTCCTGGTTTGCTTTATGCGGGATACACTTTGATCTGCAATTATATGTTTGCATCATCTCCTATGTCTTCTCAGGCAACAAATACAGTTGCAGTGTTGAGTATTATAGTTTATATGTCATGACTCCAACTAATATCATAGGCAGATCCTGATACATAACCTTATCATCTTCCTACAGTTGACAGGTGATATACACGAGGAGGTTGAGAGTCACAATCGTGTTCTTGACCGAATGGTATGTAAGCAGGGTGTACATTTTTTAACCTATTCTTTTCTTTGTTTACTATGAATGGATATTTATTGTTCCTTGCACTGGGTTATATTTGATTCAGGGAAATGAAATGGATTCATCGAGGGGAATTCTGTCGGGAACCATGGATCGGTTTAAGATGGTAAAATGTCTAATTTTAAACGCTCTCTGTTCCTCTTTCTTTCACCATTTTCATCCAATTGCCATTGTGATTGAGCTGAATAAGTTATTTTTTCTCTCCATCCCAGGTCTTTGAAACCAAGTCAAGCCGAAGAATGTTTACACTTGTGGCATCATTCGTGGTCATCTTTCTCATCGTATACTATCTTGCCAAGTAGTGGAATCCATCTAATGGATTACTAGAGTAAATTTGCTAGGTTTGCAATAACTGCCAAGTCCTTTTTCTACCTTGATACAGTTAGTGTTTCGACTTACATATTATATACTAGTGAAGCCATCTGTATGATACACGAAATATGCGAGTCTATAAAATATCAGTTGTATAAGATCTTGGGTACTTGTTAAATGTATTTCTCTTAATTCCGTTTATGCCTTCCATTGAATGTCACTCCTTCACATTTACTCCTTTTTTTCTTTTCTTTTTTTGGTTTCCCTATTTTGTATTCCTTTCTGCCTTCCCCTTTACATACTGATTTTCACTTCCCTGCAACTCTT
Source organism: Papaver californicum (assembly GCA_023531435.1). NCBI lineage: Eukaryota > Viridiplantae > Streptophyta > Magnoliopsida > Ranunculales > Papaveraceae > Papaver > Papaver californicum. The sequence continues at coordinate 46,757 of JAJJMC010032695.1, read as the reverse complement.
TCACTTTTACCTTCCTAGTAAATGAAGTGCAATTCAGCAAGGTCCTTCCACTGAAGTGTGCCATCCTCTTGCCGAAAGGGAAAGGGTTTTACTTTCTTACTTTTTTTTTTGGTTCATATTTGGAAATCTTTTCTCTCGTTTTCGATTGCAAAACTAATTTTCTTCGTCAGTCGCACATGATCTAAATTAGATGAAAATTTGTTGAATATAGTGATGCCTTTTTTATTTCTACAATTAACCAAATCAATGGCCCATTAGTTATTGAGTCTTCAATTAAGTTCTGTATTAAAAATTTAATGTACTGAGAAAAAAAACTAAATCACCTAGTCATCCGATGTCACTGTAGTAGGATGATAAAGTTTTTATATCAATAACTTGAGTTCGAAACGATTATTTATCAATGAAAAATCACCTAAACTCATCGGTATCAAATGATTTCCAAACAAAAAATCACTTTCTCGTCATAATTAAATTATTTATCGATAAAAAACACCCCACCTAATCACTATAGATAGTTGTTTGTTTTTATCGTTCTCATCTTAAATTGATTTATTTGGATCTGACTCGAAATTATTAAACAGTGGTGTAATAGGATTTTTTTTGAATCCAATCAGGTATATGCCCAACGAACCGATTACAAAATGATATCTAACTAAATTAGCTCCTAGTCATGTATGAGTCGAGTTGAGTCTCAAGTCTTACAAAATGATATCTAACTAAATTAGCTCCTAGTCATGTATGAGTCGAGTTGAGTCTCAAGTCAGATAAAAATAAAATAAAAACAAACGATTTGAATTTGATTCACCCGAGTCAGATTCAGATCACAAACAAACTAGGTGTAAGTTAGAAACATGACTCGTCTGAGTCCGACTCGGATACATAAGTTTCTGGCGGATTCTTCGGGAAACTAAACATAATTAGTAGCAGTAGTGATTGTGTGTGTGTGTTATATCACGCGGGCTCATTATATAAAGCGTTTTTGTTTCCTTTTCTTCTTTTCTTTGTTTCCCACAGATTCTCCTCCTCCTCCTCCTCCTCCTCCTCCTCTTCTTCAAAGAATTAGGGCTTTTCTTATCTTTCCCCTTTCTGAGATAACAGGTATAAAAATCTCTTTCTCTTTCTTCTTCGAATCTTACTAGGGTTCTTAGATTATAACTGATTTGATGTTTGAAACCAATAATTTAAGCTTGTTTTTGGAGAATCTCAGTTTGTGTGTGTGTTTTAGGGTTTTGTGAGATTCGATTTGGATTGATTCTCTGTGGATTTGTTTCTCAACATCAGGTAATAGTTTTTCTTTATTTATTTATTTATGTTCTTTTTATGTTATGGGATTGGTGTAGAAGAAGTTAAATCTGTTGAAGTTTTGGGAGGATAAGTGAGGGATTGTTATTAAAATTTGTATCTAAAGAATTGTTGAAGAGGAATTGTTTTGTTATTGATTTTCTTAGTGGTTTGGGAAGTTGCCTGCCTGATAAAATCGACCTTCATGAGAGTAGAAGCAGAAATTTGGGAGTTCTAGTCTTAGTATTAGTTTTTACTGACCTAGGGTATATTGGACCAACTCGATAGATAGACTGCAGTCAGTGCAAACGACTGACTGACTGGTCCATTGGAAGTCAGACTGAAGGATTAAGTGATTCTCAGAGTGGCTGTCACTCTTTGAAATGTTCCAATGTTCATACATAGCTTCGCCAAATCTTCATTTGATTGAATTTCTCTAAAAGTTACTCTCGGTAGCCTGAATGATTAAACTGACTTTTGAAGGTGTTAGTTAGCATTCCGAAAAGGCTGCACTCTTTAGCTTTTTATTATCAGTGTAATTTTCAAATTTGGACCAAGTAGGGATAAGATTTTGGTTAAGCATACAATATATATATGTATGTATCTTCTTTGATGTGGTTTATTGCTTCTGCTTCAGATCATTCACTTTCTAACAAATATGCATATGCAGGCCAGATTTTGCACTTTGTGTGTCATAGTCAGTACGAGAACTAACTTAAGAGCTCAATAAAGATGGACGACTGGGGTAATTTTACTGTTTTTTTAAAATTTTGTTTGGATATCAGTTTCTTATCTACTGAACCTTTTTCAAGGTTGAAAGTGATAAAAAAAACACTGTAATTATTTAGCTGACGTTCAACACATGTTTTATGTGTCTGACAGAGGAAGCTGAGCCAGTTATACCTGTTCTTAAAAAGGATTTATCAACAGATCCATGGGCGGATGAAGATGTAGATGAAAATGGTGTGAAGGAATCTTGGGAGGATGAAGATGATGAGCCTACTCCGGTAAATATAATACCCTAGTCAACCAAACAGATGTTGCTTTATGTGTGTTGCTGTTACTTATATTCACGCATTGCTGTGGAATTTGGCACGCTGCTATGCTATATTTTTATCTGTCGTTATCCTTTATAAACCTTTCTAAAAGCAAGATTTATTGGCAAATGGGAGAATTTTCAGTTGATATTCTTGAAATTGTCTGAAAATTTGTTTTGACTGAATACATCTACAGCCTACCCTTATTATGTAAGATGCAGATATTTTTTTACCTTTGTATAACATGTGATTTATGTTGTGTCATATTATCTTCTATCACTATGGCTGAAAAGTTTCAAGAAGTCTATTTCCCACTGATTGCTTGTACTTTGTCTTGTCGTAACTATAAGCACTATGTGTGTTCTGATCAGGCTCCTGCTCCTGCTCCAGCACCAGCAGAAACGAGCACCAAGAAGAAAGCTGCAAAAAAAATCAGCAGTGTTGAGAAAGGCAAAAGTGTTGAAGTAGCAATACCGGATGAGGTTCTGGACCCTTTAGCTGAGAAGCTCCACCAGCAAAGGTAAAATAGCATTTTGTATTGTTCTGGATCCTCTACTTGTTACCAAATAAATGCTTTTTCGATTCAGAGATGTCTTTGGTTAGACACTTAAGACTTAATCTAAAGATATAACTGATTGTATGCAAGTTCCGTATCTTAGAATTAGATTAGTCTATATCAATCTACTAGGTTTTCATACCTATTTCATAAAATAAAAAAAAAAGATCTTGAAAGATGCTGTGTAAGATGTCATCACAGTCTATGCATACTGATATTTTCTCTCAGTTTTGAACCCTTTGCTCGTTCACTTGTTCATACATCTGTCTATTTGTTATAGGCTTGTTGAAGAAGCTGATTTTAAGGCTACAACTGAACTTTTTGGTAAGAGAACTGATGGGAAATCGCTAGATACTTTCATTCCCAAATCAGAAAGTGATTTTGCTGAGTACGCTGAGCTGATCTCTTCTCAGATTCACCCATATGACGTGAGTTGAATTACTCTTTTCTAGTGGTTTCTTTGTCTTTCATCTTCTAGGAGTGCGAGTCTACGGGATTTTGAAATGTTGATATTGTTCAACACCGCGACAGTTTATACACCTCTTTTATCAACTTATGCTATTCATTTAAACTTACCCAGTCCTTTACTTGAATGTACAGAAAAGCTACCATTACATTGGCCTACTTAAGTCGCTCATGAGACTTTCAGTGAAATCTTTGAAAGCAGCAGAAGTCAAAGAGATAGGTTCTTCGGTAATGGCAATCGCAAATGAAAAGCTCAAGGCAGAAAAAGAAGCAACTGCTGGCAAAAAGAAAACAGGTGTGTGTTCACCATATGCTGTCACTCTTCATTGTTTAACTTTTGTTAGGTAGTCTAAATGTATATGGTGGTTCTTAATAAGTTCCTTTATTGTTCCAGCCACAAAGAAGAAACAGCTCCATGTTGTCAAAGACGAAGACATGGCGGTTGCATATGGCGATGATGTTGCTGACGATTATGATTTTATGTGATATGATTGGTAATAGGCATTGAACTTCTTATTTTTGATCTTTTGACACAGACTAGGATCCTATTAGTATAAAGAAGAGACTTATTTGGATCCTACGGCCGTATCCACCCTCCAGATGTTGGAGGCCACCATTTTGAGTGTTTTGCTGATTTGAAGTTTGGTGAATAAGAAAGATTGTCGTTAAACTCTCAATAGTTTTTGTTCAGTTTCTTTACGCAGCTTCTGCTACCTGAATACAAGTGTTTGTTTAAATCTTTCTTGGGTATACATTTGATCAGTTTTACATGTCTATATTCAGATGTTAGCACCATTTTGTTTTCCGTTCTTGCAGTGTTAATTCATTCTGTTCTATTGTTCTTTTGGATGCTGGAAAAAAAATCAGAATTGACACAAAAATGACACCATGAACAACTGTGCTTCGGTTTTCTTTGTTATCTTGGTGACATTGTGGAATTACTGTAAGTAGCAAGGGAAGAAGACTGCCCACTTGTGAAGTTTCTTAGAATCACAGTGATCTAACCCTTCTGCAATCAGCTCTGAAACTGCTCGAGGCATTGGTGGTTGGTTGATGTCAATTGACCCGTCTAACATCTTCACGACTTACCCCATTGAAAGTCTCATCCACGCCTCATCTTGTATGCACCAGAATGCAATTTTTAGGGCTCTTACTAATCCATCTTCATTCACTACCCCATTTAACCTTTTATCGGCAACTCTTTTAGGTGTTTCACTTGCCATCCCCTGGAGAAACCCTAAAAAACTTGTTATTCTCTATGTTACATGTATTTATAAACAGTTGTGAATCTAAAGACTTAAAGGTCTAGATAAATAAAGTTTTCACGTTTAACGGTGAGGAAATCCTCGTTTTTATTGGTCGAAATAAGGTTTAGTTTTTGTGGAACGTGCGTTTTGACAGGGGCATTTGACATAATTTGATTGGTATAAATATTTAGGGTTAAAGAAACTCACTCTCATATTGGCTATTTTGTTTTAAAATTATTACATTTCTTTTACACCCAATATTTAATTGTACTGGGTCAACGTCACTTACAGTGGATGGACAACACCTCAAAACAAAATACACGGTTGTCACTTTAAACGGTTACCAAAAATACTTAATTGATAAATAATCGGCTGTATAGATGGATTCTATAAACCTTTTCAGTCAACTGCAATGTATAAAATCAAATAATTAAATAGTGTAATTTAAAATTAATAACCAAATTAAAAAACAGTGTAATGGTTCCCTATATTTGACACTCGGCATAATTTGATTGGTGTAAATATGTAGAGATTAAAGAAACCCATTCTCCTATTGGCTCTTTTGTTTTAAAATTATTACACTTTGTTTACACTCAATACTTAATTGTACCGGGTCAATGCCACCTACAGTGGGTAGACAACACCGTAATCAATGATCTACGTTTAATCATCTTTAATAAACGGCTACCGTTAAATTTAAAATGGGAAACCAAATTTAATTTGTAATTCGTTACAAGCCGGGACTAGGAAACAAAAAAAAAAGTTATATACAATGAAAACAACTTGGTGCAAATATTTAGGGTTAAAGAAACTCACTTTCCTATTGGCTATTTTGTTTTAAAATTATTACACTTCGTTTACACCTAATACTTAATTATACCGGACGAACGTCACTTACAGTGGGTAGACAACACCTTAAAACAAAATACACGGCTGCCACGACTACTATCCTTGACTCTTTTTCCCTCTTCTTGCTTTGCTTGTGCATTTGCTTGTTTATTTCTTTCCTTCATCTTGCTGTTGAGTTTGTTTGAGTGGCAAGTATTGTAGTGCTATACAATACTTGTATCGTGCAGTTTTATCCTGGACACAACTTCATTATTAGGTATTTAGCATCACTTATTGTGAGACGTACCGGTGAACTATTGTGTTAAGAACAGTTTGATGATCAAGTGACTCTGCTTTCAAACAAGTCTTTAAATTTCAGAAGTTTTATTTAATGTTAACATTATTTGTTTTCAGTATTTTATAGTTACAAAATCAACACTTTTTATGCCTGTTACAAAATCAACACTTTTTATGCCTGACAAATCATGCATATCATTGACCTATGACTATGAGTAAAAGTGAAATGGCATGATATTGTCATATCAGTTTGCTTCATTCCTTGCTATTTTAAACTCTACAGATGCTCTCCGTTTTTCATTTGCATTCTTGGATGGTAAGAACTCGAAATTTCAAAAGTTTAAGGAAATCATCCTTGAGAGATTGTGGAGGAAAATGAAAAGGATATAAATGTTATATATCTGGGTTACCTCCTTTAATATTGTTTAGTTTTATACGTCTTATCATGGTTCTCACACTTAGAAAATTTGATGGATACAATCTATCAGAATGTTGAAAATACCGAAGTGTAGTGGAGCATGCTACTATTTATGTCGATGCCGGAATTCTCAACGGTTTTTTATCACCTGTTTTTCATAAATTTTAAACAATTTCATTAACGTTTAAGAGAATCGGTTTCGTCGTTTAGTAAGAGAGTTACAATTTCTTTCTTTCTTTATTAGTATTTAACGTGCTTTTGTTTGTGAAAACTGGAAAATAATGTCATATTATTTTTCATTGTTCTTAAATTGTGATAATGCAATTGGGTTTTACGATCGAGTTGAACATACCAATTTTTATTTGATTTTTTTTTTATATAAAAATACTCTACTTGATGAGAACGACATTCATCCTTGCGACGCAATTCCAAAGGTTTAAATTTTGATTGATTTATCATTTTGAGACTATGAGGATAGATTTGGGTCTTAATAGATGCTTTTATTTTTATGGTGAAAAAAAAATTAAAAAAAAAAATTAATTTCTTTTTACAAAAAAATAGTTGCCTTGGATCCACCATCTATGGGTATAAAGTCTAAGCTGGACACGCCGGAACCTTTCGATTAAGTGGCCCACCTTTTAGGATACAAAAGTCAAAATAATTGATCCCATTCTACAATCATTTATTCTTAAAAAGGTTTAAAAAATTCTAAAGCGCACTAATCTATGACATTCAAAATAATTCTACAAAACATTTAATAAATATTCAAAAAAATATTCACTAAAAACCGACACTCACATAGGGTGAGACTTAACCCCAATCAAATATAGGCCCTAGTTGGTTTGGGGGAGGAAGAATCTCACCCCATTTTCAGTGAGTCGATTTTTGTGGAGATTATTTTGTATGTTTGTCTAGAATTGCCTTTAATTGGCTCGATCCCATGGATATTAGTGGTAGATCTCACTTTTGGTTTAGCCAAATCGATAATGGTTAAAGAATTTTTGGATTGCAAATATAATTGCAAGTTACAACATCCATACTGTTCTTTCGCTATAATCAGTTGGGTTAATTGATGTTTGGTACTCAGGTTTTGACCAGTTTTAATATTTGGTTTAACACTTGTCCAACGTTAGGTTTTGGTATCTGGACTGAAAGTTGACAATGTTAAATACTGATTTCTATTTAATAAATTATTAAAAATTTAAATAAAAATTAAATATTAAACCCTTCAATTTCCTAAAATTTACATAATAACTTAAAATTAGGTTTCCACTATAGTTTGCATCATCTCTTCGATCAGCAACGAAACCTAAGATTGGCTGAAGCAACGACTTGTAATCTCACTGACTCAACTCAAAATCGAACCCAACTTTATCATAATTCAGGCTATTTGAATTGTCCTTCCCTGAAATTTCAATCATACACTCAAATCATAAACCCATAACACATTCACTGCAACACAAAATTGCTTCCCAAACAATCAGCGACTCAATTAACATCAAGCAAACAACAACATCAAAATCTGTCATTTCAAATCAACTTCAGAAGTGGGGTTTTGAGACTCAATCCCGACTCATACTCACCTGATTCCAACTCTCTTTCAACAATAATCCCTGTAAATCCTTATTTCAATACAAATCCTAAAAACCGATACCTTAATTTTATCTAATTCCCATCTCAAAACCCGTTAATTTCATTTAAAAAAAAAAACAACCCAAATTTGAGGAATTGGAAGAAAACCTTAAATTGGATGTTTTTGAGAAACCTTAGAAAAGGGGTTGTAAAAATCAGTACAGGGAGTGATGTGGAAGATGAATTGATTGTGAGTAGATATAAATAAAGGATTTAGTAGAAGAATTGATGGTGATCTAGATTCAGAATCAGCATACTCAGATGAAGGTATGTGTTTCATTATTGATAGTTTTCTGATGTGTATTTGTTGTTGATGATGAAAAAAGTATGGGGTTTTAATGTTTGGTTGTTTTAATAGACTCAAATCGAACGCCATGGAAACTCGATTCTTAGACAAGAGAAGCTATGAAAAGACGATGGTTTTTCTTTTTATCTGTTTGGGAAAAGAGAAATAATGGTGAATGAGAGAAGATGGGATCCATGAAGAGAAGATGGAGAGGATTAAAACACGTGTCTAGGGGATTGAATAGTTACCTTAGGTTTTATGATTAAATCATAGCCGTTAGATGTTAAGCCCGCATCAGGGATATATTTGTAATCTTATATAATTTAATTTATAAAATTAATAAAAATCTAGTCAAAACAGTCAATTGTAGACAACCGTTAGTCCAGGTACCAAGCCCTAACGTCAGACAAATATTCGACCAAATATTAAACCTGGTCAAAACCTGAGTACCAAACATCAATTAGCCATAATCAGTTTCAGGTTCAAAATTTATTTTCGTCGACTTCCAAATAAAATTGGTGAAATTTGGAGCAGGGGCTGCTGCAATGGGACTTGATCACTTGAAAGTACATATATCATCTTCGACAGATTATCGACGGGGTGCAGGTTTCATATTTCATTAGGATTTGTAATGATTGTTTATTAGGCCAACTCCAATTAAAATTGATTTTTCCTGTAAATTTAAGGCTTATACTATCTCCGTCCCAGAAAAATGATATTTTCATTTTTTTCGTTTTTGTCTAAAAATATGTCAAATTGAAAAGAAAAAAAAAGTATTACTTTTCCTAGAACTGAGGGAGTATAATATAATATGTAAATGAGGTCCACGCCTTCCAGTTAGTCATCCATCAAGTTATGGAGGATGACGCAGTTGATATTTCCATCCAAAAACTAATAATAGAGAAGAAAAAAACTCATTCATTTTCACAAGTTGGAGCAGATTTTATGGTCACATAAATATTGTCATTCTCTAAATTGTTTCAGTCTGATCTTTTGTCATTTCCTTCCAACCTTGTAGCAGTTGCTGACTTGTTGTTTTTGTGGATGAGTCACCTAATTGGGATGTCATAGTTTGAGGCTAGATTAGTCGGATGTTGAGGCTAATTTGGTATTTAGAGCATGAAACTTATACCACATAAGAAATCTCCATAAATTGGCAGATTTGGAGATGTGGTTGTTGGCAGGGGCGGAACTATAACCTGGTTTACCCAGATTCAATCCCATACAAGGTGTTTTTTAAAAGTATAATTTATATTGAACGATTTGGAGACCTCTTATAATTTGAGGGGACCCTTCCGTGCTTAGGTCATCTAAGGGGTGTCTTAATAGGTAAAAATGACTAAGTTACCCTTTTATTAAACTTATCCTAATCTAATCTAAACCCTAAACCTAATCATATATAAATCTACATCTAAACATATTTCAAAAACTAATCAAAATTAAAATTCATTCTTCTCATTTTTTCCTCTTCATCTTCCATACATCCAATCGTCGACTAATCTTCTAAACTCAAATCGTCGACTAATCTTGTTGTTTATTCGAATGGCTCAACCGAATAATGTGATCGCATCCATTGCAAAAGAACTGATCCAAGAACTTGTACCATAAAATTTAGAACCGGTTGAGGTTAAAGCCAAAATCGAGAACCAAACGAGAGAACCAAAACCTGATTCTTCTAGTAGTAATATTATAAGGTAATTCCCGATAAACCCCTTTATTTTTATGTGTTTTTGATTGTTAATGCGGCTTAAAATCATGAAAATTAGTGATCAAAAAGTAGTAACAGTGAAATGTTCGGTTAGGAATACCATATCGAGACAACAGAACTTTCTGTATGGAAGAACATCAAGAACAGTTCGGTTGAGAAAAAATTTAGGGCCTAGCCAAACATTTAGTTTTTCAAGCTTTTTGAACCGAAAGTTTTTGTTTAGTAAAAAAACTTGGAGTTCGGTTAGATCGATAATAAATCTTTTCAACCGAACTTTTTAGTCTCAAAATGGGAACAAAATGTTCAGTCACATTTCAAAAAAGAATTCAACTGAACATTATGCTGTTTTAGGGATATTAAGATGTATACTTGCCGAATATTTTGTTTCATGACCGAACTTTTTGTTCGGTTAAATCGATAATTAGCCTTTTCAACCAAAGGTTTTAGTCCAAAATGGTAACAAAAAGTTTGGTCATATCTCAAAAAAAAAAAAAATCAACCAAACAATACACTGTTTTAGGTATATTAGGATGTATGCTAGCGGAACATTTTGTGTGGTGACTGAACTTTTTGTTCGGTTAAATCGATAATACACATTCCTAGCCGACCTTTTACATTAGTTAACCTATGAGGCTAATTAGAAATTTTGTTCTCGTGTTTCACATTTTTATTAGTCGTAGTTTAATTTATGGACAAAAATTATTATTTAGGATCCGGCAGAAGTTAAAGGGAAAGGAAAAGACTACTCCAGAAGAAATTTTTCAAATGATGGCGGATGATCCAGAGTTTGTAAGTTGGGCCAACTATCCTGAGAATCCTTGGAACAGTGCTGACAATCCCCTGAACTAAATTGAATTAGACGAAGAAGATGATGATTTTGATTCGAGACTCTTTTTTAGGGAATGCGACTTTGAAGGTGTAAATCCATATTACAATGAAAATGGTGACTACATATGTCCACCCGAGGAATTGGAAGAAAAAAATGAGGAAAACAAGAAGGGAGGTGTTAATGAGGCTAAGGAGAAGAAGGAAGGAGTAAAAAATGTTGCTATGAAGAAGGAGTGGAAGAATTTGAGTTATTTTGTTGTTGAAGTGTTTTAAGTTGTTGTTGGGTGTTTTTTTCAATTATTTTGAACAATGTTTTCTTGCATTTTAGTTCACTTCATTATCAATATTATGTAGTAGTGGATCAATCTTTTTGAGTTGATGGTCTAACGATCTACATATAGTAGCAACAAGGTATCCTAATGTAATTGGTAAAAATATGTTAGTAACAATAATGTTCGGTTAGCATAGCCAATTACGAACGAGGATGTTATGTTTACCTTCCGTAACTTTAAATAGAACTCATTTCCCAATTATTTGTTGAAATTAAACACAAGCTTGAACGGGAAATTGGTCTTCTTTGATATAGTTACATTCTTCCTCCCGGTATTTCCTTTATCCATATAACTCTTCTTATTGTGGCTTTCGGGCTTACGACTTCTCTCACAAACCATCTCAAATCGGGTTTTGCTAGATTTTCTATTTAAGACCAATACACACATATTCCGTTTTGCATGTAACCTACCAAGTCATTCGCATAATGATGGGATGTATCTTCGTACATAATATTAACAAGAGTAGGTTGATCATTCATAGGTAGGGTTCTGATTGGGTCTACAAATATATGACAATGTTACTTGCGACAAGAAAATGCTACAAAGTTCGGCTAAGAAGATATCTCTATATACAACCGAATATACGGGTTCGGCTAGGTCGATATATCCTATACGAACCGAACAATAAAGTTTGGCTAGAACCATTACTGTCATACATTGCTGAACATTACAATGGTTCACCCAAAACTAGTCGAACATTAGGAGTTCTTCTATTAAGTAGCCGACTTAGTCCAAAACTCCTTCAACTCAAAGTTCGGCTACTTGATCATCATTTTTCTATCTGAACATTTATCGACCTAGCCCAAAATCAGCTATAAAATTTTACATTTTCACCAAATTTGACCCAATTCCAGCAACAAAAACACATTATCAACTATTCATGAGTATCATAAACGTTATAATCTTCATATTCTTCGTTGTGATCCTCGTTTATCTCGTAAAAACCCTCATTTTGAGATTGAGATTGGGTTTGGGGAAGAAAACATTCACCGTCTAGCAAATCATCCATCACTGGATCGTTGTGAAGATTAACGAAAACTTTGTTCACTCTACGATTTAAAGGTTCGAATTCCTCTGAGTTTGCACTAGAATCACCCATTTTGAACTTAAGAATCACCAAACCTATGTTTCATTTTTTTTTCCCAAAACTCATCTTCTCGTTCTTCTTCTCTCTCTCAATAATTATAATTCTCTTATACAACATTAAATCCAACTCAAATGTTTAATCTAATCTAACCTAACCTAAAACTAACAATTAATTAATTTAACTAACTTCAATTATTAACATCTAATTAAGTAAGGGTATTTTGGTCATTAGTTAAATTGTATGGATAAGAGGGGCTAGGATTTACTTCATAGTGACCTTATGAAAAAGGTGGGGATGGTCCTCTCTAATTCTATGGGGTCCCCAAAAAATCGTTCTTTGTATTTTACCAAAATTCAAGCCTAATATTTAGGCTTAAGCCCAGCTAGAAATCTAGTTAAGTCCACCCATTGATAAACTCCTAGTTCTGTCACCCTACTGCAGATTGGTAACCGTCTTAGGGAAAACAAAATAGACTGTACAATGACCGCCACCCTTGCTGCAGTTGCACACCCAGCTCAACCGGTTCCCAAACCTAAAATTTATAAGATATCGGGTTTCCAAGCCCAATTCTCCTTACTTGTACCTTTTAGAAGAAGAAAAAATCCCCTTAATCAGATGTCTGGCTCCGCTCCTGACAATAAGGAGGAAAAGAGGAATAGTTTTGGCCAATAAAATGCAAAAAAGGCTACATGGATCATATTTTTAAGTTGCTACAGAATTATCAAATTTCATAGAAGTTACCGATTCAATGCAACTGATAGCTAAGATTATTTTGTTTTATATAAATTCGTTCATAAGATGATCACAAGTGGCCAAACTCCTAAATAGGTGAACAAAATACAACAAAGGAAGCTAATAAAGAGACCGATATATCGGAGTGTATGTTTTAGAGCATACCAAGATATCCAATTCCAGCTGAATTATCATCCTGAGGTTGTTACAAAAGTAAGATAGTTACTTTCAAAATAAAAAAATAAAACATATGCACAATTACAAATCATGCATATTCGGATTTATGAGACTAGTTATAAATTTATTTGTTAGTTTACATGAGTAAAGTGTTAATGGCATGATTTGACATAACAAGTTTATGAACCTAGGCTAGTGCATATATTATACACTGTTGGTTTTTCATTTGCTTTCTTGGATGGTAAAAGACTAAGCAGCGAAGTATCAGATTTCTGAAATCCAATTATTTTAAATCAAAATCCAATTATTTCAAATCAAAAGTTAAGGAAACCATCCTTGAGATTGTGGAGGAAAATGAAAATGATGTAAATGTAATACATCTTGGGTATCTCCTCTAATAGGTTTTGATGGATATGATCTATCGAATTGAAAGAAGAAATTAGGTGTTGCCGAGCATGCTAAGTACTCAGATTCTTAACTGTTCTTTGGCGAATTTAAATAGTTTCAATGTTTAATTAGAGTTTTGTATTTCACTACTTGGTTAATAAGAGAATAAACCAACTGAGCCTTTTTATTTTTATTTTACATTCTGTACAGAATGCACGTATCAGTTTCCAGATTAATTCTAAGAGTATTTTTTTAATGACACAGAATTTAAATTCCAATTTAAAATAAATTTATTTTTAAGTAGATCATATAAAGTAGGAGGAATACCATACTAAATAAAAAGATTTTAAATAAAGGTTAAACCTTCATTTCATTTTTTAACTATTTTTTAAATTATTATTTTTTAATAAAATTTTCAAAACCAATAAAGAAAATTTACTTTTATTCTTTATACACAAACCAAATCCTAAAAATAAGACCTAGGGGCCGCTGCAATAGGACTTGACGACACTAAGACGTCTCCGGCAGATTATTTTCGTGTTGCAGATTTCATATTTCATTGAGATTCTGTAATGATTGTTTATTAGGCCAACTCCCATTTGAATTGAATTTTCCTGCAGATTCATGGCTTATATAACACAAAAATGAGGCTAAATTTCGGTTAACTTCCGCCTATTTGTCTCTGTGTGTGAGAAGTTCCAGCTAGCCATCCATAAAGTTATGGATGATGCATCCAAAAATTAATATGGAGAAGAAAAAATCTCTCCGACAGATCACTCATTTCACCAGTTGGAATAGATTTTATGGATCCATAAATACTGCCATTATCTGGATCTCCTTTGTCATATCCTTCCAACATTGTAGCAGTTGCTGTTTTTGTAGATGACTCACCCAATTGGGATGTCATATTTTGAAGCAAAATTAATCAGATGTTGAGGCGAATTTGGCATTTAGAGCATAAAACCTATACCACATAAGTCCACCTTACTACCTTATTGTGATAGCGACTCGTAACCAACCACCTCCCAAACACACAAAACATTCATTAAAATTGGAAAAGGCGAATTCATTGCTGTTGCTTTTACTTCGAATCGCTTTCAAAAGATTAATGAATTCAAACTGCGAATACCTAAGAGTCTCACAAATCCAATTTCAACCACTAGACGATATTGTTAACAAGGAAAGCCAAATTTATGTTTACCTCGCTCTCGGTCTATCTTGAAAAGGCAGAAGAAAGAAAGGCAAAAGACTAACAGCTATAAATTGTGGCAGAGTTGCAAGGGACAGTAAAAAATATAATTACAGAGAAGAGGCCTTCAAATTTATAGCTTAGATTTCATTGTCACACAGTGTGATTTTGTTCTGTGTATGCAGCAATGTAACTTACATAGATTTGAAAACCATAGAAAGAAATGCAGATTATAAGCTATTTCATAAACATAAGAAAAGATATAAAGTACCTTAAGAACATGATCCTCAATGGCAAGAGTTTGAGCAAAGAGGAGACGAATGCCGATATTATGCCTGCAAATGGCATGGGGATTATTGGGATATTGAGGCAGAACTAATACCTAAGCACAGCTGTCCATTTAGTAGAACCGAAGAATAGACACTCTATGCAGCTGCAAACACTGATGAAATCTCTATGAAAACCAACCGAAACAATCGTGGAACACAACCCCTCAGGGAAAAACCACAGTGGAATGAAGTTCCGTGGAACCTCGGAGAAACTTCTCTAACCATGGGTGTTCACAGCTTCCCACAACAAATTTTTGGGGATTGGATTCGTAAGATCTCTGGCTTGAAATGCTGCATTTCTTAGAGTTCCAATGGTAAGAACATTAGCTTCCCAAAATGACACACTTGTGTAAGGTAGCTTATGCTTCGAACAAAGTTCCTTCACGAATGGAGAGATTTTCCTCAAATGACATCTAGGCAATCTAGGGAACAGATGATGTTCAACCTGATATTGTAATCCACCGTGAAACCAATCCATCCAAGAAGGACATGTAATATCAAGCGAACCCTTAGTTTGCTTCTCAAACCAATCATTTCCACTAGGAGGACCCATATAGATACTCGACGAAAAATGATTCAAACAGAATTGAACATGTTGAATTCCAGTAACAGAAAAACTTGCAATCACAAACATCACTCTTTCACCCCAATTCGGCAAATAAGAAACAAGTAGAGGAAACCAAATCCAAAACACAAGTAGACCCAAAATCTCTTGCCCTCTATTCCTCACCCGTCTCTTCGAAAGCAGCAACATGAATGATTGAGCAAACAAATTGATCCTAGCTAAACACATAACAGGATAAAATGTCCAATGCTGATAACTCACTAAGAACCTAGTAAACGAATCAAACTTCATCGTCCTATCATAAAAGTACGAAACCAACGAGTTAAAAAATTGCGAAGACACTGCAAAGAACGGCATATGTTGAAGATCTGGATCAAAATCAAGACTATTACAAGCAATATGATGTGCATTGTGATTCCATTTCCACCAAGCAATACAAATCCCAGACAAACAATTACCAGTAAGTACTTGAGCAAATCGATTATACTCAGGTGTTGACATAATTTGATAATGTCCTGAATCATGACCTAACCAACCACTTTGAATCCATACAAACCCCATCATTCCACCACAACCAAGATGAACCCAGACATTATCAGACATCAAAATCCCATAAACACTTAGAAACAACAAAACCACAATAACAATCATAGACACAAAAACCCCATGACCCTTTTTCTCATATAAACCAGCTTTAGTGAATTCAGAAACAAGTTTTCTATAATCTTTAGAAACTTCAGAAACTTGATAATCTTTTAAAAACCCAATAAAGAATTGATCAAGATATTTCCATGCTGAACCAGGATGAAATGCAACAAATGCGTTAGTAACATCTTGACCAGCTAGATTAAGTAATGGTGATTCACCACCTGGATGATCTTTAACCCAATCTGTTACATTATAAACTTTCCCTTGTACTGAGATCCATAGATCTCCTAGTTTATTATGAGTTTTTAACTCTTCAGTTGTAATGTAGTGTTTCTTTTCATCTTCCATTGAAATAAAAATCAAAACTTTCAGAAAAATTAAAAGTGAATACCTTTCAATTTGTTCAGATCTTTTTCTGCTGAACCTGAACCCCTTTTTTTTCCCCTTCTTGGAACAGAATATCTTGTTAATGATTTATGAGGATCTTATGAATAATACCCCTATATTTTATGAGTGGTTGTCGTAAATCATGGAAAGAAGGGTGTGTTGGATACAGGGACAGGCAGACAATAGTAGTAGCACTGTGAGTCCTGAGTAGTACTATACTAATACTTCGTGGTGAGAGTGTCAATGAGTGAGTGATGGTCCTGATGGAGAAGGAGATTTTTTAAAACCAGGGTGGCACTTTTGGAATCGGAGAAGGAACATTGGAGATGGGTCAAGTCAAGTGTGTTTTAGGCATTTAGCATATTCCATTATCCGATGTTTTTTTACCAAAACAGCCAAATTGTTTGCTCATTATTTATTTTTTAGGGACTTGATTCTTGACCTTACATATCACAAAATTAGTAAATAGATGAGAATTTCTTTAGGAATGATAAATCTCCCACGAAAAATTATAATGGTTCAGTGATACATTATGGGGATGTATATTTTGGGAGATGGAGGTAGGAAGTGTTTTTTTTATATATAAGAAAATAACTGTCACAAAAACAGTTACACCACTACGTAGTTTTGGCCTATATGACTAATAGAGTTATCATGTAAGGTTTTATTATTTAAGTATATAATATTATTAATTCCAGTGATATCAACTGATTGGAGATAAAACAAAAGATTATAAACATTTTCAGTTTAAATTACCTATATCATTAGAGTTAGTTGCTACCTTAGCTAAGCTAATAATCGTTTTGCTTTTATCACGATCCACTTTGATCAAATTTCCTAAGACAAAGTCAATAGTTTCAAAATTCCCCCCTTTCAAAATGTGATAACCAAGGTTAAATCTGCCTTCAACTTCAGTTTTGCATGCTTTTCTTATTTCATCAAGAGTTGTGTCATCCTGCGCTTTGAATTCTATATTGGCCTTTTGCAACTCATTCCCAAAGCTTAGAGCAAGTTCTGCTCCTCTCCTAGAATTGCAGTTTCTAGTATTTGGGTCTTTGGAGTTTCTTGCTCCCACGCAGTTCCCTGAGAAGGACAAGGCAACAAGAGCAAAGTTAGTATAACAGTAATGGTTACCAATAGCATCAGTAGAGTAGACATCCATAATGTTGATGCTAATTGTTATTCCAAATTTCTCTTTGTGTTGTCTTATTAATCTGTCCCTGGTGTCTTGAGTATTTTTCTGGTAATGGAGATTGTTCAGGATATAGCTTTGGTTGTGCATGACCCTTTCAAAAAAGCAGAGGTATTGTTTGATGTTGTTATCTATGGTCTCCGCCACTGGAAGAATCTTCTTAAAGGTGAAGTCACCTCTGGCTTTCCAAATGAACCAACAAGTAGTAGCATAAGTTGGAATCCATCTTCTGAAATGGTTGTTGGGGATGAACCAAATGTTGAGCTAATACATGAAGGAGTTTACACCTGTAAACACATTGTGACTATCTCCAACGAGTTGATTCCAGACAGAGGCAACAAAAGGACAGGAAATCAGCATATGGGTGATGTCTTCCTTGGCGTATTTGCATAGGTTACATGTAGGATCAATGTAGCTGAGGATACTTGCAGTCTTAGCATTGGTATGAAGAATTCCATGAGCACACTTACAGATGAAAAGTTGAATGGATGGAGAAGTATCCAGGCTCCATATTTTTTTTCCAATGAGTGTTTATGGGGTCATCCTTGTATTTATCAGAGATTTGCTTATCATAGAGAGATTTGACTGTAAAGTCTCATTTACCATTTAAACTCCAAATAATTGTGTCTTCATCATTCTTGTTGAGAGGAGTTTCATGTATAACAACTTGATCAGCAAGAGAGAACCAAAAACCCAAGGTGGTGTCATCCCATTCCCCATTAGTATTAATAAGCTGGTTAACTGTAGTAAGGGTATTGAGGCATAGTTGAGGATTGACAATGATATTATCTTTATTAGTGATCTACCCGTCTTCCCAAATGAGGATTTTTTCCTTATTTCCTACTTTCCATCTATAATACTTTTGGATATTAGATATACCTTTTAGAATTCCTTTCCAAACCTAAGAGTCAGTAGCTTTAGGTTGGGTATTCATTCTTATTACTTTTTGGTTTTTGAAATGAGTAGCTCTCATGGTTGAGGACCATAAGGAATTAGGTTCATTGATGGGTCTCCATGCAATTTTTGTTATCATATTACTGTTGAAGAAGTCAAGATTTCTGAAGCCCAAACCACCCAACTTTTTGGGTTTGCATATAGAATCCAAAAAGTCAAAAAATTGATCCATTTCTGCTAAGCCAAGCTAAGCATCATCGATATCCAACCAACATTTCCTCTCTTTATATGCTTTATTTGCATTTATACAAGTGGATATAAGGAGGATATATCGCGTTCATCTACTGCACTTTCTAGTGATGCATTCTCGGGAATGCATCACGGCATAATAGTGCATTAGCACTATGATGCGCTCTCGGGTACTCCACATAGGGTCAGCGGTGCATTCTCAATCATGCATCACGGCATAATAGTGCATTAGCACTATAATGCATTCTCGTGTATGCAACGTTGGTTTAGTGATACCTTCTCAATCATGCATCACGGCATAATAGTGCATTAGCACTATGATGCTCTCGGATACGTAATATTGGTTCAGTTATGTTGGCAATTCGTTCTTGAAGTTTTTCGAATATATGGCTTTTCTGATGCTTGGTGTTCCTGGATACTTAAGATCATTCTCAATCATGCATCACGGAATAATAGTGAATTAGCACTATAATGCTCTCGATATGTAAAATTGGTTCAATGATGCATTCTCAATCATGCATCACGACATAATAGTGCATTAGCACTATGATGCTCTTGGATACGCAACATTGGTTCAGTGATGCATTCTCAATCATGCATCACGAAATAATAGCGCATTAGCACTATAATGCTCTCAGATACGCAATATTGATTCAGTGATGCATTCTCAATCATGCCTCACGGCATAATAGTGCATTAGCACTATAATGCATTCTTGAATATGCAACATTGGTTCAGTGATGCATTCTCAATCATGCATCACGACTTAATAGTGCATTAGCACTATAATGCATTCTCAGATATGCAGCGTTGGTTCAGTGATGCATTCTCAATCATGCACCACGACATAATAGTGTATTAGCACTCTGATGCTCTCGGATACGTAACATTGGTTCAGTGATGCATTCTCAATCATGTATCACGACATAATAGTGAATTAGCACTACAATGCATTCTCGGGTATGCAGCGTTGGTTCAGTGATGCATTATCAATCATGCATCACGACATAATAATGCATTAGCACTATAATGCATTCTCGGATATGCAGCGTTGGCTCAATGATGCATTCTCAATCATGCATCACGACATAATAGTGCATTAGCACTATGATGCGTTCTCGCGGATACGCGTTAAGGCCATCTATTCTCGCGGATATGTGATAGACACATTTTAGTGTCTAATTTGCACCTTAATTTCTAGTGAGTTAGTATTCGATTTTGCGTTTATTACGTGTTTTTATGCTTTTGTAGGTACATTAGAAGGATAAAGATTTGTAGAAAAATTGGCTAAAAAAGTGATAAATGCACCCGGAACAAGTGTTATTGGCACCCCAAGAATGGATAAGGGACACCCTAGAATAGGCCCGAGTCAACTCAATCAACACAGCGGGTCAACTCGGTCAACCCAGTGAGTCAACCCGGCCCGAGTCACCGATCCAGCTCATCAGCAGCAACATCGGAGAAAGTTCTGGACACGAAATTGGTGGGATTTGAAGCAACTAGAAGTAACCCAATCACAATTGGAGTCCAATATAACAGCAAAGAATGTCGCGAAATTAGCTCTGAAAAGTTGAACTTGGCCGGATTCCTGTTTTGAATGGGAAACGAAATTGAAGGGATAACTACCGAGATCTATTAGGTTTGGGATACCCCCAAGGGTTCCTAGAGCCTATATAAAGGAAGAGAAGCCAAGAGAAAACGATACGCAGCCCTAGAGATCAATTCAGACAATTTCCGGCCACTTCCGTCACCGCCGATTACCTGGTGCTGCTGCTCCGGTGCCGTGTTCTTCATCCACCATCACCGAAGAAGACGACCTTGCAACATCTGTATTCGTTGCTTATTCAGTGTTACATCTTGCTCCTGTTGCCTTAGTTTTTAAACACTCTTGTTGCTTAAAGCTATTTGCAACGGCTGAACCATCTCCTGTTACACTTATAATCGCTACTGTTCAGCCGTTACACCATTATTCAACCTTGTAATCAACTTTTTGAGCAATGAAAAAATCTTTTGAGCAAGTTTTCTCCACCATGAGCTAAGTTTATTTACTGGGATGATGGAGGAGGTTTTTCTCTCAATTTTATGTAGTAAGTCTATTTTTAATTAATTATTTACAATTCTCTACTTGTTAAAATTTCATAGTTTCGAAATAGAAAAATGGTTTTCATTCAGTAGTGGTGTTTTTGTTTGATGGGTCATGCTGGGTTGACAATCTCTGATGTCCCATGCTTGTGATTTACCTCTGCTTGTTTGCATAAAAACCTATTTTGGCAATATTTGAGCTTAATTTATTCAAAAGAATTGCATGATTAATCACATAAATTGTTAGAAATAACTGAATCTTGATTCCTGATTTTCTCCATATTTTCTAAAAATCATCTCTAGTTTATTTTCCTGATTTTTATTTAATTAGATTTAGTCCATTATTTTCTAAAATCATTACCTTCACAAGTTCGAGAGACGAACACTTTATTTATCACTTTTAAAACTACATCAATATGCATCACGCGTAATAGGGCCTTAACAATATAATTCGATGTCAAGGCATCCACACCCTGATGCAATCCTAAGTGAGCTTTAAAAGCTTAGGGTGAAGCTTCATCCCAGGTCATGACACGTCCCTGAGTAATTTTCATGCGACAATTGTGGGTGTTACATTCTTACCACCTTCAAAAAAAATTATCCCCGAAATTCAACTCAACTCTAAAACTATTGTGGACAAGCTTCATCGATTTGGATTTCCTGCGCCTCTGTCCCATACCAAGATGCACAGAAATCCTGCATGAGTCTAATGTTTGTTAATGAACACAAATTAGAACCTCGGAATATGTGTTCCATTCCGTATATCCCGGAATCCCAACAGGGTCCGTAGTTGTCGTAAACGTCGATTAAGACCTTTTAAACATACGTCTCATACAGTATGCTCGAAGATCAGAAAAGTTTTACAACTCTACCAAGAAAATCAATTTGGATCTCTAAACATGTGTCCCATACCACATGCTCAAGAATGCAATAGGATTTACTCAACACGAGATCTCAAGTGGACGTCCCATATCATACACTTAAGAATCCCCAAATTTCACAAAAGTTAAAAAGTTTATCGAATATGGCAAACAATATTTTACTTAATTTTATGAGGACCAAACTCAATTTCCAGAGCAGTCGGATGCAAGCCTACCGTTACAGCTAACGATCTTCCGGGTTGCCGTAAAGAGGAGTTAGCAGGCATGACAACACACACCGTTCCAGCGACAGGTGGGGTTGATCAGTCCCGTTGTCTACCAATGTTCCAACGACGGTCTTCCGGGTTACCAACGGTATGATAAAAGAGTCTAATAAGGCCTGGCAAAGTCATAGTACACTTGAGTGCGTCCAAATATCAGCAAAGTAACTATCGTAGTAGTTACAACTTTTCTTAGCACAGGCGCTTGGCCTGATTGTCCAACACAAACTTACAAAGTAACTGACCTAGCAGTCACAAATTCTTTTTTTTGCGTAACAATTGGCCTACACTTCCAACCTTTTTCCTTTTTCTTTTGAAGTTGCATTACAAACACTCACTTTACGAGTCCAAAATGCACATTCCCTAGTGTTTTCTCGGAACCTGGATCTGATACCATTTGTCACAGACCGGGAAATTCCGCCTCTGTCGTTATGCGCTGGGCAGGCCAGAACTCCCCGATGCGCGGCTTAAAAGACAGTAACCTGACCTTAAAGCTTAATTTCTCGTTGTCATATGCAGGTATATTTTCCTTTCCAAGCATGCTTTGCTTGAAACGTAGTTTCCATACCGTTCCAACTCACCCTTATTCTACAAAGGGTACATCACCATTAAAGCCAATGGTGAATTACTTTGGCAAGCATCACATAATTACGACCATTGTCCAGTCCTAACTCATGCCTTGGACTAGCACCTAGGCCATTTCATGCTTATTTTTCACTTCCTCAACTCTGCTTCGACTAAGCGCTGGGTGCGTACACTAATCTTTCTCATGTCAAGAGCGCAACAACCATGCATATTCCGTTCATCCCGTATGGATTAATAGGAAGTATGAACATCCATCAAATATAATGCAACTACCTCATCAAGTGCGGTAACAATCATCTCTTGCATAACATTACCAAACCAGATGATATGAGTTACCAAAGTGTCACAATCATCTCCAAATTAGATGATATGAGCGACAAGATGATACACCTCAATGCATTACATTGCGGCTGCCTACGTATCCAACCCGTACCTTAAAGGGATCAAGCATGACCGCGGTTCATCAAAGTGTCAATTTAAAAGGAACAAGCAACTTAAGCCTATTAAGGAAAAGCTAACATCAATTCCCACTTTATCGCAAGGCCAAAGGCCAAGCAAAGCCTATACCGTATAAGCCAAAGGAATTTCACAAGGTATGCACTAGCTTGTGCATAACTATCGCTATTTACTATGCAAATATGCGTTCTCAAGTACATAACATGATTGACTGATGCTTTCACATAATTCAAGCTTTATGGGCTAAGCTACAAGCATATTGATGCTTAAACATCAAGTATGCTCCAACATATAGGCCACATTGCATATATATATGTGTGTGCATTACCGCTCATGCACATTCAAGCTTCATCGGTTAAGCTACAAGCATATTGATGCTTAAGCATCAAGTATGCTCCAACGTATAAGCCACATCATATATATATATATATATATATATATGTGTGTGTGTGTGCATTACCGCTCATGCACATTCAAGCTTCATCGGTTAAGCTACAAGCATATTGATGCTTAAGCATCAAGTATGCTCCAACGTATATGCCACATCACATATATATGTGCATTACCGCTCATGCACATTCAAGCTTTATCGTTTAAGCTATAAGCATATTGATGCTTAAGCATCAAGTATGCTCCAAAGCATAGGCCACATCGCATATATATGTGCATTACCGCTCATGCACATTCAAGCAAAGCTTCCTCCTTATATATGTTTTATTCGCATTTTTACAAATAAATAAAAGAAAGGGAAGTGACATCCATCGACTGCACTTTAGGCAAAAACGCCAACTGGTTGGCGCCTCTGGCCAAAAACGCCAACTGGTTGGCGCCTATTAGGCAAATTCGCTAAATGGTTGGCGCCTTTAAGCAAATTCGTTAACTGGTTGGCGCCTTTAGGAAAATCCGTTAACTGGTTGGCACCTCTAGGAAAATCCGCTTTCTGCTAAGCCAAGCTAAGCGTCATCGATTTCCAACCAACACCTCCTCCCTTTATATGCTTTATTTGTATTTATACAAGTGGATATAAGGAGGATATATGACGTTCATCTACTGCACTTTCTAGTGATGCATTCTCGGGCATGCATCATGGCATAATAGTGCATTAGCACTATGATGCGCTCTCGGGTACTCCACATAGGGTCAGTGATGCATTCTCAATCATGCATCACGGTATAATAGTGCATTAACAGTATGCTGCTCTCGTATACGCAACATTGGTTCAGTGATGCATTCTCAATCATGCATCACGACATAATAGTGCATTAGCACTACGATGCTCTCGGATACGCAACATTGGTTTAGTGGTGCATTCTCAATCATGCATCACGACATAATAGTGCATTAGCACTATGATGTTCTCGGATACGCAACATTAGTTCAGTGATGCATTCTCAATCATGCACCACGATATTATAGTGCATTAGCACTATGATGTTCTCGGATACGCAACATTAGTTCAGTGATGCATTCTCAATCATGCATCACGACATAATAGTGCATTAGCACTATGATGCTCTCGGATACGCAACATTGGTTCAGCAATGCATTCTCAATCATGCATCATGACATACTAGTGCATCAACACTATAATGCATTCTCGAATATGCAATATTGGTTCAGTGATGCATTCTCAATCATGCATCACGCCATAATAGTGCACTAACACTATAATGCATTCTCGGATATGCAACGTTGGTTCAGTGATGCATTCTCAATCATGCATCACGGCCTAATAGTGCATTAGCACTATAATGCACTCTTGGATATGCCACGTTGGTTCAATGATGCATTCTCAATCATGCACCACGACATAATAGTGCATTAGTACTTTGACGCTCTCGGATATGCAACATTGGTTCAGTGATGCATTCTCAATCATGCATCACGGCCTAATAGTGCATTAGCACTATGATACATTCTCGTATGCGCAACATTGGTTCAGTGATGCATTCTCAATCATGCATCACGACATAATAGTGCATTAGCACTATGATGTTCTCAGATACGCAACATTAGTTCAGTGATGCATTCTCAATCATGCATCACGACATAATGGTGCATTAACACTATGATGTTCTCGGATACACAACATTAATTCAGTGATGCATTCTCAATCATGCATCACGACATAATAGTGCATTAACACTATAATGCTCTCGGATACGCAACATTGGTTCAGCGATGCATTCTCAATCATGCATCACGGCATAATAGTGCATCAACACTATAATGCATTCTCGAATATGCAATATTGGTTCAATGATGCATTCTCAATCATGCATCACAACATAATAGTGCATTAACACTATAATGCATTCTCGGATATGCAGCGTTGGATCAATGATGCATAATCAATCATGCAAGACGGCATAATAGTGCATTAGCACTATAATGTATTCTTGGATATGCAACGTTGGTTCAATGATGCATTCTCAATCATGTACCACGGCATAATAGTGCATTAGCACTATGATGCTCTCGGATACGCACCATTGGTTCAGTGATGCATTCTCAATCATGCATCACGGTATAATAGTGCATTAGCACTATAATGCATTCTCGGGTACGCAACGTTGGTTCAGTGATGCATTCTCAATCATGCATCACGACATAATAGTGCATTAGCACTATAATGCATTCTCGGATATGCAACGTTGGTTCAGTGATGCATTCTCAATCATGCATCACGGCCTAATAGTGCATTAGCACTATGATGCATTCTCGCGGATACGCGTCAAGGCCATGCATTCTCGCTGATATGCATCACGCGTAATAAGGCCTTAACACTATAATTCGAGGTCAAGACATCCACACCCTGATGCAATCCTAAGTGAGCTTTAGAAGCTTAGGGTGAAGCTTCATCCCAGGTCATGATGCGTCCCTGAGTAAGCGTCATGCAAAAATTACGGGTGTTACAAGATGATTCCAAGGAAATCTCATGACAATCATTATAAATTAGTGGTAAATGGATTTTCAATTCCAAATTTGACTACTGATTCTATTGAGAAGGATAATACAGAGGATAGTATACTAGTGAAAATGGATTTGAGTCGGGTTACAATCTTAAAAAAAAGGATTTTTTTATTTTATGGAAAAAGATTTGGTTTTGGTTTTTAATTCTGGTTTCCCTCCTTTTGTTAGTGAGGCGGAAATAGATTCTAGAATTGTTTTTAATAAGTTAATGGGTATCTCTGACCATCCTATGGTGATATCTTTGTGTAGAAATCTATTGGAGAATCATGCTAAATCTTATTCAGAGATGAAAATGCCAATGAATGAGGATAATGATGATTTGGAAGAGTTCGACTCTGACTATGATGGACAAATTGATGCTGTTAGATTTTCTTTTCAGGATGAAAATAACTATTTTTGAAAGTATATTTGGGGTTTCTTGAGTGTAAGGCTTTAAGGTAGTTAATGTTAAAACTTATTTTGGAATCTTTGATTTGAAGGTATTGAGTTACTCTTGTGTGAGCTTGTTATTTTTTATTTTTTTCTTTTTATATATTAGTGTCACTTTTGGTAGCATTTTTTATTTTTTTAATGAATGTTATCCTCTTCACGCTAAAAAAATAAATAATAGATACATATAATTGTATGAGATATATAATATAAATGCACTATGTAACCCTGGTCAGTCTAAAAAAGATTTTATTAAAGTCATATATGGGGTGCTCGAGTGTGTCCAATATCCATGAAAAAGAAGACACACGTGGCGTTCCCATCATGTATCAGGCATTTGTTTTTTCCGATCGCATGTTCGACGTGACTACGACATTTTTTCGGTGTATCCATACAACATAATTGCAAATTATTCAATATTTTTCTCGGAATTACACCCGCGTCCAATTTATTTGTGCACGGACACTCGCAAAATAACTGATGGATCGAGTTGAGTTGAGTTGAGTTGAGTTGAGTTGAGTTGGGTTGGCGGGTTAGGTGACAAATGCTCGGCCAAACGAATTCCGAAAAAACGGTGGTACATATGGGAAAAACATTTTTGAGAGGTGTCGGGTTTTCTTATTTCCCAATTTCGAGTTTTGAGTGAGAGAGAAAGAAAGAAAACAGTGAAACCCCTAATTAGATTTCATCAATCCGCATCTTTTCTTCTGATATCTCTACAAATCCCTAGAGATTGTTTTATCTTTGATTAGTGAGAAAAGCTAACTCAAAACCCTAGATTGAAACTTCAAAATCAGGTAATATTTTTTTTTTTTTTTTTTTTGATCAGTATCTATGATGATAGATGTTTTTTTTTTGTGTGTGTGAAAATTGCTCATCCGATGTTTGTGAAATTTCCTAACTGAGTATATTGTTAGTAAAGCCATTTGAATATAAAGAGATGATTTTAATCGCTAACTCTTGCTTATTCTACAATTTCATATTCATGGTAAATTTCACGAATCCTCTACAATCTTAAACTCTTTAATAGATTTATTAGGTAGTGGTGGTAGTGTAATGCCAATACTGTAAGCTGTAACTGTAGTGGAACTAGTTAACAGTTGGTTAAATGGCTAGCTAATAGGCTAGTGGTGAGTGGCATAAGAAAGTTGCAGCGAATGGTTTTTAAAAGAGTGCATTACTTTAAGCTTCCTTGAAGCGGACCTTTCTGCTATTGATATTGTTGCTGGTAGTTCTCACTCCTCATTGTGGTTGCTGGGTGTTGATCCAAGCAGTAGGGCTGAGGTTTGGCCATTTATCCTTGGAGGTAAGCATTTTTAACCCCTGTGGTTCTTGCCGTGCATTTCAAGATAGCGCTTATTATCGATTCTTTGTCTTGCTATTAGAAATTTCACGATGCTCGAAGGTTATAAAATTACAGGTTAGTAGAACTTCCGTATATAAGTCTGAGCTTAGGGAAAATTACTGATCTAGAATTTTGATGTAGCAATTTCTTAATTGGATTGCATTATTAGTAACTGTGTGCTTTCCATTCCTTTTGAAACTACTTATTCTTCAGTATACCCTGGTCGATCTTTTTTTATACTCAAACCCTAGAATCTATTGCATGTTGTCAAAATTCTTCTGTCTGAGTGTTGGATGTACTTTGTTTTGAATGTTAATGGGTTAATTGTGTTAGTTAACTATATGGATCGGAATGTCGATTGATTATGAATGTACATTTCTGGAAATTACATTTTTGCTGTGACTCGCTTAAACTATGATTTTAAAATAATTGGTATAGAGTTTAGGTTTGATTTCATGATGTCATTGTAATGCATAGGATGTGGGCAGATTTGCCAACTATAGTTTGTCTAAGTAACTCTCCACCTCATCGTTGATGGTATGAGCTGAATTCCTTACTGTCAAATGGAGTGGTGATCCAAGATATATCATTGGACTTCCTGCAGATACATAGTAAGTGAATTCCCTTGCGACAATGCGAAATGGAAATATATGAACCTACTATCCAGTAAAACAGTACGTGAATACTAGAATGAGGGATTGCATCTTTGAATGTTAATCTTACACAATTGGTCAGTATAACTTCATATGTTGTTAGCTTAAGTTTAATATATCAAGTTTTTTGTGAGTTCTAGAAGAATTAGTCCAAGTCTCCAAGAACTAAGTTGTATGCAAAGAATTTGATATGTTGTTATTGCCTTCTTTTTGTTATCTTTATGACCTGAATTTTCCTATCTAGACTATCTCACTTTAACTGGTTTGATGCTACATGAATTGATACATACATAACGTAGGTCCTTTCAGTATTTTGCTAGATTACTTAAATCCATGACCGTCAAGTGGGATTCAACTTAATTTAGTCGCATGTGTAATGTTATCACTGGTCTTTGTAGAATCAGTGAGGTAGGTCTATGTAAAAGAGTACAGTGGGTGTGGCTCCGAATGTTTTTCATTGCAAATGATAGATAGTCTGAAAATTGTCCAAATGGTGTTGTTTATGATTCTTTGGTTCATGGGCATTGTAACCCATATAGGTGGGCTATACACGACTCTTTGGTAACATCTCTTGCCAAGGAATTCTGCGGTTGTCATCTCTAGTTATGTTGCACAAATGTTGTTATACATGAACAAAAACACCAAACGAGAAATTAATGAAATAAATGATTAAGCTGTACAAATGTTGTTAACTTCTCTTATGTGGATAGTTACCAATCTAGCGGGTGCTTTTCTGAAACTCTTATATAAAATTAAGTCAAAGGGATTATCAATTGACCACAATTTTAACCAATGAAAGACTGTTATTTGAATAGGTTCCAATACACTTCAGGAAGTTATTTTTGATGAATTTGGGCGACCTGTTGCTGTGGTAGCTGCACAACTTACAGCATATTGGGAAGAATTTGTTGACTGTTGCTCTAGTGAAGCGAATAAGAAAAGTTAGGGTTAGGGTTTTATATTGTGGTTGAGATCAGCATTTGCTTCCGGACAGAACAATTAATGTGTTTAGTAGTGAGATGGCTAATCCTGGTGTTGGGAGTAAGTTTGTATCTGTAAATTTGAATAAATCATATGGGGAACCTTCGAATTCATCTGGAGGAAATAGACCAAGATCAGGTAGTCGTGGAGTTGGTAGTGGGATGGTTTTTTTATCTAGACACCAGAGTTCCATTATGGGTGTTCAAAAAACTGGACCTAAACTTTTCGTTCCACCCCCCATGAATTTGCCTTCATTGAGAAAGGAACATGAAGGCTTTGATTCTTCCGCATCTGTTAGCGGTGCAGTTGGTTCAGGTAATATTGGTTCTGCATCAAGACCTACTTCCTCAGGTATGGGTTGGTCTAAACTTGCTCCTTCGGCTTTTCAAGAGAAAGACGCAGGTGGTGATCACCATGCTAAATTAGTTGGTGATAGCCAGATTGTTAGTGGTGGCAATGATTTATCTTCATATTCATCATCGGATGTGACATCAGGAATAGCTAGTGGAAGTGTTTATATGCCTCCGTCAGCAAGGTCAGGAACACTTGGGGCGCCTGTAGTTCATTCATCGCGGCTTTTGCCAGTAGTGGATAAAGCAATGGTACTGAAAGGTGAAGATTTCCCGTCGTTGCAAGCTACTTTGTTGTCTGCACCTGATGCTAGTCAGAAACAACATAATGTTTCACAGCATAGGCAGAAGCAGAGAGTGATAGAGGAAGCAGTTGATCAGCAGAAGGATAGTTCTTATTCTGGGACATCGATTCACATGCGCCCACAGATTCAATCTTCTCGCCCTAGTTGCAGCTCAGATGAGAGTCGAGTAGGGGGTTCTGGGTTGAGTAGCTCAAATACTGTTGAAAAATCAAGGAAGCCGGATTCGTACTTCCCTGGTCCTCTACCACTTGCGCGGTTAAAACACACATCTGATTGGGCAGATGATGAAAGGGACACTGGTCATGGTATTTCAGACAGAGAAAGAGATCGTGGGTACTCTAGGAATGAATCGTCTTGGGGTAATGACTTTGATTTTCCGAGGGTTTGTGTAATGCCTCAAACATCGGTTCCCAATCTTTCTGAAGGGAGAGGTGTACTTGATGGTGAAGGGGAGAAGGTTCCGATGAGGAAATTTGCTAGAGGCAGCACCCACAGCAGAGATATAAGAACATCTAGTGGCAGAGGGGGTGGTTACAGTGCACGGGATCGATACAGTAGTGATCAGTCCGACCGTTACAAAGGTGATTTCTTTCCCAAAAGCTTAGTCCCAAAGACATCATTTTCTTTGGGAACTAGGGGTCCCGCTGTGAATGATCCTGTTTTTAATTTTGTTAAAGAAAAGCATTCGAGCAGTGTGAAACCATACCTGGAAGATCCATTTCTGAAAGATATTGTCAGTGGGCCTGGTTTTGATGGGAGAGATTCAATCGCTGGAGGTCTTGTAGGGGTGTTCAAGAGGAAGAAAGATACTTCAAAACAGGCCGATTTCCATGACCCTGTTAGAGAATCATTCGAGGCTGAACTCGAGAGAGTTCAAAAGATGCAAGAGCAAGAGAGGCAACAAATCCTTGATGAACAAACCAGGGCAGTGGAGCTTGCCCGAAAAGAAGAGGAGGATAGGGAACGTTTTGCAAGGGAAGTGATGGAACGTCGGAGAAGACTTGAAGAAGAAGCAAGAGAAGTTGCCTGGAGAGCAGAACAAGAACGCTTGGAGGCCATACGAAGGGCAGAAGAGCAGAAGACTGCAAGAGAAGAAGAAAAACGAAGAATGCAAATGGAGGAAGAGAGGAGGAAAGAAGCTGCCAGGAAAAAGCTTTTGGAGTTGGAGGCTAGGATTGCAAGGAGACAATCTGAAGCAAAGGATGACAAGTTTTCTACTGGTGCTGCTGTCAGAGATGACAAAATGTTTGGATTGGCTACGGAAAGAGATGTTTCCATGGCGACAGATGTGGTAGATTGGGAAGATGGTGAGAGAATGGTGGAAAGAATCACCAATTCTACATCTTCTGATTCCTTCAGTCTGAGTAGATCTATAGAGATGGGTTCTAGGCCTCCTTATATAAGAGGCGGAGATTCAGTATTTTCTGATAGAGCAAAACCTGTAAATGCATGGAGGAGGGATGTGTTTGAACATGGAAACAGCTCCAGCTTCATGCTGCATGATCAGGACAATGACTACCGAGGTCCAAGACGTGATACATTTGGTGCCGGACGAGCAGTTTCCAGAAAGGATTTATATGACAGTTCTGGAGTCATATCAGGCATGAGGTCATCTTCTAAAGGAGGGTTCTCGGAACCTCACCAATTAGATGATTTCCCTCATTTGAGAGGGCAGAAATGGAACTTTGCGGGTGACATGGATCATTATAGCAGAAACTCAGAGATTGATGTTGAATATTATGATAACACGATGGATAAGTTTGGTGATATAGGCTGGGGACAAGGACGTCCTCGTGGTAGTCCACACTCTCCTTACCCAGAAAGGCTGTATCAGAACTTTGAAGCGGATGTTTTTTTTTCATATTCAAGGTCAAGACATTCTGTGAGGCAGCCTCGGGTTCCTCCACCACCATCACTGGCTTCCATACATAAAAACATCAGAGCTGACATGGAAAACCCTAGCTCTTCCGCGTCTTTGGATAATGAGATGAGATACCATCATCCATCAACAGAAAATGAAGCAAGTCTGACAAATGGACAGTCTGAGACCCTCCTCCAAGAGCAAAAAGTTGAAAAAGCTATATCTTCGAGGTGTGACTCTCAATCCTCGCTCTGTGTTTCTAGCCCGCCTCATTCACCTATTCATCTCTCTGACGATGACCTAGAGGACTCTGGGGATTCTCCTGTCTTACAAACTGCTGCAAAAGGTGAAAATTTTTCTTTGTCAGAGAATGAGCATGACTTTTCAGTAGCTGTGGATAGACAAACAAATAACTTGACAAACTCAGGAAATGTTTCTCCTGCTGAAGATGAAGAGTGGGCTATCGAGAATGATGAAAAGTTGCAGGAGCAAGAAGAATATGATGAGGATGATGGTTACCTCAAAGAAGATGAAGTTCAAGAAGGCGATGATGAAGAGTTGGCTAGTGTTTTCCTCTCATCTCCAATAGTCCAGCTGGAAGAGGAGGAAGGTCCTTCTGGAGAATCCAATGGTGAAATGGTTGAGCCTGATAACCCATCTGCAATCTTAGATGATGCTAAAAAACAGATTCTTGAGACGAGGCGTCTCTTTGTTCGCAATCTTCCATACACTGCGAGGTATGTTCGCCTTTCATTCAGCTTTCTTCAATTTCTATTTACATGTTTGGGTGTCCAAAATGATGTTTTTGGTTCTTCCTTCTGAACGATATTTTTGTATTGATGACGGAATAGTGAGGAAGATCTGGTGGAGATTTTTGGTAAATTTGGTGATATCTCGGAGGTGCATCTTGTTGTTGATAGAGATACCAATCGATCAAAAGGAATTGCTTATGTTCTCTATACACTTCCAGAATTTGCAGTTAGGTACTGTATTTTGGATTCAGTTAAACATCTTTCACCTGTTCTTTTTCAATTGGTTATTGTTTAAGTTGTGCTGTATTGTTAGTTCTGGAATGGAAAATGCATAATCTCAGAAAGTATATGCCAAATATTCATATTGTGCCAGCGTTCGAGATTACGAAAAACTCTTAGTTTAACTGAGTCAGCTCTATCATATAGGTCTAACCGTACCCTGGAATTTGGTAATCATACCTGTGTACTTGGTGAATCATTTCCAATGATTTTTGCACGAAGATGCAACCGATCTTCGCTCATACTTGCTACTCATACTACTGTAGTGCTCATGACTGGGAATTTGCAGATCATAAATTCTTTGAATGCGGTTCGTTTTTCTTCTTATCAATCTGACTTGTCATTTCAGGGCATTTGAAGAGTTAGACAATTCAATGTTCCAAAGCAGGATATTGCATATTCTGCCAGCAAAACAGCAAAACACTGTTAGAGATGCTCCATTCTATTTGGAAAGGGCTCCTGGCAGTATCCTCTCTCCAAGTTCAACATCAGAGGCTGATGTACAGAAGTATGGCGTCGTTGGTGAAAACAATGTGAGGAGAGCAATTATTGAACAAGGGGTGGAAGCAATATCTGGAGTTGATGTTGATCCTGATAGAGTGGAGGTTTGTTATTTCTTATGATTTATAAATTACTTTACACTTTCGAGTTGTACTGTTTGTGGGGACTGCTTTCCTAGACCTCATGTTATATTTCCTAAATAGTACTAACCTATCAATGAAAAGGCCAGAGTCTCACGATAGGTTTTTGAGATTCTTATGCAATCTTTAGGAGACAGTTTCTGATAAAATCCTATCTGGCAATCTAACAATTTCCCAAAGTGAATATTTTAGTACTACTATTTATTGCATTTCTTAGAGTTCATGTTATATTTCGTAGATTGTACTAGTCTAGCAATGAAAAAGCCACGATAGATTTTTGAAATTCTTATGCAATCTGTAGGAGACAGTCTCTCATAAAAACCTATCTGGCAATCTAACATATTCCCAAAGTGGATATTTTAGTACTAATGTTAATTGCATTTCCATGTGGTTTTAGTGGCTCATTAGGCTAACTGCCACAAAATCTCCACATAACAGGAATGGATTTACACAGCAAGTTATAGATTGTCAGTGTTACAATTTGTGCTTTACATATGACTTCTTCTTACATTTCGTTAGTTCCAATTAGTTGTTTAGTGTTTTAAGTTTTCGACTATGGATGCTTTTTGATTAATTAATGAATTTACATGACCTATTTCACTCCGTGATATATTTGATTGGTGAGTGGTGACCATCTTTTTATTGTTTCGTGCAGTCACGGTCTCTATTTGTCAAAAATATAAATTTCAGTACATCTGATGAGAATTTGAAAAAGCATTTTACTGAAAAGATAAAGGAGGGACGAATCCAAAGTGCCAAGGTAATGTTTACTTCTCTAAGCAACCAATGACCTATTTCTAGTGCTTTTGTTGTCTATTTTTTCACTTACATGCTATTGCCCATATGCAGGTTAAGAAGCACTTGAAAAATGGGAAGAATGTATCGATGGGTTTTGGTTCCATCGAATTGGATTCTGTGGAAACAGCGACAAAAGTGTGCAGGGATTTACAGGTAAGAAAAATATCACAAACAAATAGTAATCCAGGTGCAGATTTTTAATCAATTATGTAGTTAGTAATCATTTATTTCTTGTTGTTACAGTTCGTCTACAAGTAATATACAACCATTTCTGTCTGCATTACAGGGTACAATTTTGGATGGCCATGCACTTATTTTGCGATACTGCAATGCTATTGCCCATGTCCATCCTATGATGCCAGCAGTTTCATCTGGTGTTAGTCAGGGTGAAGTACCAATGAACCTTCAATTTGGCCTTTTTTCGGGTCCATCTTTGATACCATCTCCAGTTCCAGCCATACAGGTTGGTTCTTTTCAGATGCCTGTACACATACATCCTCAGGTGGGCACATCTGTCACTCACATGCACCCTTCACAACCTCCTTTCTTCCAATTTGGTCAGCTGAGGTATGCATCTCCCATGTCCCAAGGAATTTTGCCTTTGGCTCCTCAATCAGTGTCTTTTATTCAGCCCCCCATGCCCACCCATTATTCTTTTAATCAAAACCAGGAGAGTTCTGTAAATATTCCAGCAAGCCCGGTGTCCAAAACCCATCAAGCAGAGTCATCTGTGATGTTGAATGACCAACCTGGTGTGCCGAAGCTCTTGAATCTATCTCAGGATAGTCAACCGAGGGAGGTGAATGTGTTAGCAGGTCAACAAGACCAAGAGAATGATGTTTTGACTTCTCATATTCGGGCTCAAAACTCCATTTTACCTGACAGTGAGAGCAGATCTAAATCCCTAGTTCAAGATCAAAAGCAACATGATGTGGCTGTGAAGAAGAATAATAGATATGCAGCTAACAATAGTGAATCACTAGGTCAGGTGCAAGCTGAATCTACCAAGTCTCAGTTCGTGTCGAGGGATCCAGGCCCAATATCTAATGGCAGAGGGAAGAGGTTTATATATACAGTCAAGAACTCTGGGTCAAGACCTTCGTTCCCGGTTTCTGAAGCTCCTCATTCAGATTCTAGTAGGTTTCAAAGAAGGCCTCGTCAAAAATTTAGACGTACGGAGTTTAGGGTAAGAGAAAATGTTGAGAAGAGGCATACAGAAAGCTTTGGATCTTCTGAAAACTCTGGGATGGATGAAAGGTTGAATTTCAATGGTAGGACGTCAGGATATTCTGGGAGAAATGGGGTGGTTAAGAAGGAATTCGGGTACAGCAGACAATCAAAGCATCTAGTTGTATCTGTAGGTTTAAATTCTGATTCAAGTGGCTCATGTGTTGCTGACTCAGAAAGAAAAACAGAGAAACAACCTGGTAAAGAGGCTACCGCAAAGAGGCTGACCTCATCACTCAATGTATCGGACACTGGAGACAGAAACCCTAAAAGGAATAGCAGTTTAGTGGAGGATGTTGATGCTCCTATGCAAAGTGGTATTGTGCGTATTTTTAGACAAACCGGGATAGAAGCCCCAAGTGATGAGGATGATTTCATTGAGGTGAGGTCTAAGAGGCAGATGCTGATTGATCGACGAAAACAGAAGGAAAGGGAAATTAAGGCCAAATCTCGGATAGCAAAGGTATTACATTTCAATTTATACTTCATTTCTCCATTTTATATAGACCGTGACATTTTAAGCTTCGAAGCAATGTTCTGCACTCCATTGTTAACGCATTCCAAATAACTGTTTTTACCGGTTATCTCAAGTTTCAAGTTACTCAATTTTTTCGTTGTTTATTAAAATTTGTCTCTATGCTTTTCTGTATATAAACCTGTCTGTATAAGATATCTGTATAGTATTACAAGCTGTAACGGTGGGTTACTTCTCTATCATTCATCATTTCACTCAAGTGACTAATATATTTATTTTGTGATTTGGATTGTGTTGTAGGCATATCGGAAACCTTGTGATGTATCACAAAATCCTAGAGCTCCAGTGTATTCAAATAAACCATCAACACCATTGGTCGCAGAAGCAGCCAGCAATATTCCTTCTGCTTCTCTTGTTTCTGATGGCAAGGCCACGTCCAATGTTGAAGTGGTACCTGCATTTAAAAATGCTATAGCTTCACAACCCCTGGCTCCTATTGGGACCCCTGCTCATAATTCCGATGGCAATGCTGTCACGAGAGCCCACTCTATTAAGTATGTATATGGATGTAAGATCCTACTTCATCAATGAAGATCTTTTTTATTGATTTTAACCTTCTCTTGCATTTTTCTACAGGCCCCTCAAGAACAACTCCATTCCTGGAGTATCAAATGATGGAACTAACCTTGCTCCTGGCTCATCATTGGCTAACAAGAGTGTTGCGATGCCAGCATATTTGGGCTCTTGGGGCAGTGCCCGAATTAATCAGCAGGTATGTGATTCTTTGCTTCTGTTTTTTGCTGATACATCTAGGTCTTGCAAAAATCTTAACCTGGGCACTTTTGCGAAGTTTGTTTTGTCCATAAATTGTGTTTAACGCGTCCTTGTAGTTGCTGGCATACCCCTGCCCAAATAAGATATTTATCGGCACGATAGGTGTCTCTTGTCTCTCTGGATATCTGTGTGGTATTCTAGTTACATGGTGCCTTGGTGATTTTAGAGAACCAAGGTTGAGTGTTATGCCTGTGTGGTCATGTATCCAGAGGTGTGGTATCAACGATAAGTCGATAACATGGATCTTCTTTTGTGCATTTGCTCACCAAAAAGCAAAGCTGTTGTTATGTATTGCAGCTAATATGTTTATATGCCTATCTCTTTAGTAGATGCAACTGTGTGACTGTTCTCCTATTGGCTATTACCATCAGGTTTAAAAAAAGTACGTATAGAACTACCTGAACTGCACTTATGCAGTATTTTTTTTGGGGATAGGAAGGTTCTTTCGGCCTGATCTTTTTTTTTAATGCTACTATATCTTACTAATCATTTATTTTTTCTAATCAGTAATCACCAACAAAATGGTTCCAGAAAAAAAAACAATGAAACACCAACAAGGTTTCTTAAAAAACGACAACTAACGACCAACAAAAGTGACTGTACTTTACAATCTGGAACAAATAATACATTTGGTTAATATGGTCAAATGGTTATTTTTGAGTTTGCTAATCCTTATATAACATGAAAGTAAACTTTTCCTTCATCTATTTTCACATATGTATCTTTTGGCACTTATTTTTTTCTTTTTAGGTCATGACTCTAACCCAGACACAACTTGACGACGCTATGAAGACAGCACGGTTTGATTCTAATGTTCCTTGTATTGGTGATCTCAAAACTGCTGCTATCGATCGCAGCAAACCATCATCATCCATCTTGTCGCAGGACAAGTCATTTTCTTCCACAGCAAGCCCTCTCAGCTCCCTTCTTGCTGGGGAGAAAATTCAATTTGGTGAGCCCTAACTTCTTATAATTTGACAAAAGAATATTTCTCTACCCTTGACTTTTCAACTGATTAGTGTTAAACTTGGATTTAGGTGCGGTTACATCTCCAACTATTCTACCTTCTAGTAGCCGAGCTGTTTCAAGTGATCTTGGACCTCCAGACTCATCTAGGCCAGATGCTTCTGTTGACCACACTTTATCTGCAGTTGAGAGTGATCACTCATTTTTTGAGAAAGAACAGTGTCCTGATAAATTATGTGTTCATTTAGATGATCCTGAGGCTGAAGCAGAAGCTGAAGCAGCTGCTTCCGCTGTTGTCGTTGCTGCCATTAGTAGTGATGAGATTGTTGGAAGCGGGATTGGTGCATCCCCTGTCTCATCATCTGATACAAAAGGTTTTGGAGATGCTAATATCAGAAGCTTAGCTTCAGGAGGTTGTTAAAACTGTTCAAACAATTCCATACTAACTGATCAAATTCTTTTTGTCAGCTTTAACGTATTTTTAACTATGATTAATTTTCTAACCATCATTCTATTTAAATTGTTTTTGAATGGTTGGCAGGTGGATCAGGGAACCATCAATCGACAAGTCAATCAAGGGGTGAAGAATCCCTCACTGTAGCTCTTCCAGCTGATCTCTCCGTGGAAACTCCCTCCCTGTCCTTATGGCCACCTTTACCTAGTCCGCAAAATTCATCCAGCCAAATGCTTTCACATTTTCCTGGAGCTCCACCTTCTCATTTCCCTTGCTACGAGATGAACCCTATGTTAGGAGCACCAATATTTGCCTTTGCTCCTCATGATGAATCTGCTGGCACTGATTCACAGTCACAAAAGAGCAATACGTCAGGTTCCAGTCCTTTGGTAGGCTGGCAACCATGCCATTCTGGCGTTGATCCCTTCTATGGCCCACCGGCAGGTTTCACTGGCCCATTCATTAGTCCATCTGGAGGAATCCCAGGTGTGCAAGGTCCTCCACACATGGTTGTGTACAACCATTTCACACCAGTTGGACAGTTTGGGCAAGTTGGTTTAAGTTTCATGGGTGCTACATACATTCCTTCTGGAAAGCAACCCGACTGGAAGCACCATCCTATTCCTTCAACAACGGGTACTAGTGAGGGAGACATGGATAACCTGAATATAGCCTCTGCTCGACGCAATCCTTTGAGCACCCCTACTCCTATTCAACATCTGGCCCCTGAGTCACCACTCTTGCCTCTTGGGTCACCTTTTGCCATGTTTGACATGTCTCAATTCCAGGTAGAGTTTTGTATGCAAAACCAGATCTTTGCCTTACTACTGTGAGGGGAGAAGCCATCATTCTACAATTAACAGTACCTTCATTGGCTGCTCTTTGTTAAGGGGAGGGTACCTTCTGTTTATTTAAAGTATTTTAATGTTCTCTTCCCAGAATATCTACTCATAATAATGAACGAAACCGGTGTGAGTATGTTCTTATTTTCTTAGTAGCTGCTACTGATTGATGGTACATCTGTTTGTTTTCAGTCTTCTACAGATGTGCCAGTCCAAGCTCGCTGGTCTCATGTTCCTGCGTCACATCTTCATTCCGTTCCACTGTCAGTGCCGTTGCAACAAGGTGAGGGTGGTTTACCTCCTCAGTTCAGTCATGGATTATGTATGGATCAATCAGTTGTCAACAGGTTTCATGAACCATGTTCCGTAGCCCCACCTCAAGACACTCGAAGGAATTTTCCTGTGTCAAACGATGCTACTATTCAATTCCCTGATGAACTTGGGTTGGTGGACCCTGCAATCTCCACAGCCACTCGCATTCTAACTGGCAGCAGGACTACAGCGTTTAGCTCATCAAATACATCGTTTTGCTCAACAAATAGTGATGCAAAGGTCCATAGTATTGTCTCAAAGAACTCATCAAGAACCAATGCTGGAAATAATGGAGTTGATGGTGGAATCCACAACAGCAGCAGCAGCAACCAGAGCATGAATTCTGCTCATAAGAATCAATCTTCTACCCATCACCAGCAAAACTCAACCCACTATCATCATCCCACCTCTGGGTATAGTAATTTAGATCAAAGAGAAAAGGTAAGTTCAAGTTCAGGTTCTGGAGGTGAATGGTCACATCGAAGGATGAGTCGATTTCAGGGAAGGAACCAATCATCCAGGGTAGACAATAAGAATTACGCTGCTTTGAAATCGAAGCAAATATATGTAGCCAAGACAACCACAAGTGGAACAAGTGGAATGTCAACACAGGATTGAGAAACTAATACTGATGACACACTGTCTGGGTCTTTTTCTAAGAATCGTCAGGTAATTGAATTTTTACCTGCATGCATATTTATTACTAATGTTTGTCTGAATGGATTCATATATAATTAGGATGATCTGGTTATCTTCTATTCGTTGCTTATATGATTGTCTTCTTTATTTATATTAAGATGCGAAATTAAAGACTGAACTAAGATATTACAAAAGCAACCCCTTGGAACCCTACTTTCTGTTGGAAACAAACATAATACTAGCAGACCTCCGAATCAGAAAGACAGGGCCAAGTTGTTCAAATACATAATTCCCCCTTAATTTGTTTGTATAGGATTTCCATTTTGATGGCAGTCCTTTATGTTTCAGATTATAGTTTATCTAGTAAGACTTTTTACTCTTTTTTTTTCTTCTGGGCGTCTACAAGCTGAATAGAGATGACTGATGCACCATGAGAGTTTTGTTGAACAACATGTTTTCAATTGCCTCCTCAAATGTATATGACTGTTTTGCAGGTAAATTTTTTTTAAGGTTACCGATGAAGTTAGGGAACCACAGTAACGAAGCAGGTAGCTCAGGATGCTCTCCAACAGCTTTCAAGTGTCCATTTGCTGCTCAATTCACTGACGGGCAATGGATACCAAAAGAGAAAACACATGGACATTCTCGGCAAATCTGATGTTATGTTTGAAAAGATTGCCATGCTAATGCTGAGCCTTTGTGTTAAAGATGGATAAAAAGGTAACATGTATTTCACCTTGTTATCTAATTTTTTGTTGATGGTTCCAAATTTTAATATCACGGTATTGTAAGTATTGAGTTACTTCATATCTGTCTGATTTCTCTATAAAAAAATTGAGGCTCTGTATCAATGTAATACACAGCTTTTTGGAGTAAATAAAGTATTATTTTTTTGTTTACTTCAATCGACTTAGCTCCAATAGTTTGTGCATTCATATAATGTTCAATGTTGGTTCCTAGTTTGGTACAAAAACATCATAATAAGATTATGAATTTGTAACGTTGAATGTATCTAGTTCGATATTGTGACGGCACATATGTTAGAATATCCAAGAATCAATGATCTATACCATTTGGCAACTTAACTCAAACAAGGTCTCCAAAAAGATTTCATTGGGAAATGAAGAACTACAACTTTAAAATGATAAAGCAGACAAAAACTAAACTTCTGGACTTGTGAGAGGATGAAAGTCTTTCTAATCATGTCTAAAAAAGAAGGCTAATTTAGGGCTCTCACACATTTGTAAAGGGGCTTCTATAATAAGACGAAATAGAGATATTCGAAGCAAAATTCAAAAATCCCTTATCATCATATTTTAATAATGGTTAAAATATCCCTGATTAATTAGTAAAATTAATTAGCTAATAGATGAAGCTAATCATGACTAATCGAAAATAATCTTAAACTTAATCAAATCAATTCAAATTTTTTTCTTTTTGGTTTAGTGGGAAGAAAAATTAGAAAAAATATAAGATAATTTTGTAGGTTTTTTTTAAAAAATCCTAGATTTTGATTCAATCAACCTGAGGATAATTGGGATACATCTAACTTAAACTCTTGGTCTTTTAATGGCTTAAATTGGATGAAATTACGGACAAAAAGATGATTTATTTTTGATTTAGAGAATTTTACGGTTGGGTTTTCATGTCGAACCCAACCGTAAAAGCTATTTACGGTTGGGTATTCTACCCAACCCAACCGTAAACAGAAGAACAATGGATGAACACAAAATCGTAACGGTTTTACGGTTGAGTTTTAGCATCGAACCCAACCGTAACTCACAATTACGGTTAGGTTTTCATTCTAGAACCCAACAGTAACAAACAATCACTCGTACAAATTTTACGGTTGAGTTTTAGCATAGAACCCAACCGTAAACTTGGATGAATAGATTTGAAGATTTTTTCATTTCTATCTTGTAGAGAATTGAAATACGAAGCCAACCCAAAAAAAATGAGGTCAATCGGACATCGTACGAGGGAGTTATGAT
Organism: Papaver californicum; assembly: GCA_023531435.1. Taxonomy (NCBI): domain Eukaryota; kingdom Viridiplantae; phylum Streptophyta; class Magnoliopsida; order Ranunculales; family Papaveraceae; genus Papaver; species Papaver californicum. The sequence continues at coordinate 4,635 of JAJJMC010032695.1, read as the reverse complement.
CAAAACGGTGAAATACAAAAAAAAATCCAGGAAGATTTACGGTTAGGTTCGACCCAATAAACCCAACCGTAAATCTGACACAAAAATGAAGCCCAAAATACCCAGATTTACGGTTGGGTTTATTGGTCGAACCCAACCGTAAATCTTCTTGGATTTTTTTTTGTATTTCACCGTTTTGATCATAACTCCCTCATATGATGTCCGATTGACCTCATTTTTGTTGGGTTGACTTCGTCTTTCAATTCTCTACAAGATAGAAATGAAAAAATCTTCGAATCTATTCATCAAATTTTACGATTGGGTAGATTAGTTACGGTTGGGTTCTATGCTAAAACCCAACCGTAAAATTTCATCTTCATCTCCTACCTTTAAATTTTTGGTTGGGTTTATTTAATAACCCAACCGTAAATAATTCTCAACAAATTTTTTTAACTAACCAGAAAAATTTACGGTTGGGTTTTCCAATCGAACCCAACCGTAAAATTCAAAAAAAAATTTAGTGCAATTTTTTTTACGGTTGGGTTCAAAATCGAACCCAACCGTTAAATTTTATCTTTATCTCCTACCTTTAAATTTACGGTTGGGTTTTTTTAATAACCCAACCGTAAAATGAAGAACAAACCAATTACGGTTGGGTTTTCCAATCGAACCCAACCGTAAATTTTTCTGTAACCCGATTTGTTCTTCAAATTCTTCATTAGGTTGTTTAGTTTGTCATCACTAATACCTTCTACACCTTTAGTAGGATGCTTCATCACGAACTTTAGAGTTTAATCGACGACGAAATTTTCAAATCGCCAATTAATTGATTCGATGGAGAAATTTGGTTGAAATGGAGAAGGAGGGGAAGGAGAGGGAAAGGTTTTGATTTGGAATTGAAATTTTGTATGATTTTGTTTTGTTTAGGTTTTAATTGATTGAATGACAAATTAGACTTTTAATTGATAGAAGGGTAATATGGACATTTAACATATGAGATTGGAGCCACTAGGACACCCTTTAACGTATTTTTAGGTCATCCTGCCTCACATTGGAACCCCTCTATAAATGTGGGAGCCCATAAATTAGCCTTCCTAAAAAAATCAAAAACAAAATATATTATTATTTTCTGCAAAAGTATTATCACTTTTATCGAAAGTTCAAATATGAACATTTACAAAGGTGTTACTGACCTACCAAGAAACATTAATGATGTACAACATTTAGTTCATTTTCATTTTCCTCCGTCATCTCAAGATTCATCCAGAAATAATTACTATTTTACTGTTCTAGTTTTTACTCCTATATGTGGTTGCCCCTACCTTCTTTACTAAAAGATAGTACTTACCAACCAATATTGGGGTGCCTTTAACATTCCAATAATAAACCCCCGCGAAATTCCGGGTATTCTTACAACAAACACTGCCGATGGATTCATTCAAACATAAAAAGCTCAACTTTTTTCGTTCTTCGGTTTGCCAAATGACAAACCCTAGACAGAACTCAAGATTTGTTGCTCTCTGAGCAAAATCTTTGCTTAACAATGGTGAGTCTTTGATTTTACTGATGCCAATATTCATTTCTACCCCATGATTTTATAAGATCTTCAATATCTTTATTGCATTTTGTTAGCTTTTTATTTGATCAAGGATTTCCAATGTTCATGTCCATTGCGTATGAGACCAACTAGGGGGGGACATTGGCACATGATTAGTAATTGTAGATGAGCCTCATTTGTATAGTGCATTGGCTGTGAAATTGTACTTGAACATTGGGGAATTCGTCGTATCTTTCAGTATTATAGGGACGAATTGTGGTGGTATAAGGTGTTTCCGGTTAGCTCGTAATGTGGACTTAGACTTAGAATCTATTCATGGAGTTGGTGGGAGCTGAATATAAGAGAGTGCGGAAGTTAGAGGGTACTGTAAAATACGTAAAAATGTGGTCTTTAAGTGGGTGAGGTGGTGAATTGAAGGTTACTTCTTGTGGGTCTTCTTGATTCACATGGTTGATTGGTTGTGTGTGCCTCTGCAACTTCAATTTCGTGCCATAATCCCAATTCATTTGAGGCGAAATGTCATTTTTCGGTTTGCTCTATAGAAACTTATGTCATGGGTCTAAACCTCTTAGAATTTCTTCTAGGTGCATCTTTGCGCTTTGGTCACTGTCGAACTTAATTGACAATGGAAATTTCAAATGGCCAATGGTCACTTTTGCTAACAGTGTGTGTACTGCTTTCAAGCAGGTTCTCTGGAAGAGCGAGTATAAACAGGTTATCCTTTTAGCATATCAGAGTTTCGGTGTAGTTTATGGTGATTTAAGTACATCTCCCCTTTATGTTTTTAAGAGTACATTCTCTGGGAGGTTGCGCCATTATCAAACTGAAGATACAATATTTGGAGTTTTCTCCTTGATATTTTGGACTTTCACACTGCTTCCTTTGTTAAAGTATGTTTTCATAGTGTTGAGTGCAGATGATAATGGTGAAGGTATGTGTAGATGTGATTTCCAAATCTCTTTTTCTCTCTGTCGATCATTTTTAGCTGACATTATTCTTGTGATCACTATAAGGTGGGACGTTTGCACTATACTCCCTCCTTTGCAGGCATGCAAAGTTCAGTTCGCTCCCCAACCACCAAGCTGCAGATGAGGAGATCTCTAATTATTATAACCGCAGTCATTCAGAAAGGGCTACTAATTCCTCCCCATTAAGAAAATATCTGGAGAAGCATAAGAAGTCGAGAAACTTTTTACTTCTTTTAGTGTTTGGCGCTTCCATGGTGGTTGGTGATGGTGTTCTGACTCCTGCAATTTCTGGTAAGAATTTTGTACTGATTTTACCTTGCTTATTTACTTTTAACGAGAGATATCATTTATACCAGTATAAGTACTGAACCCAAATAATTGTTTCTATGCAGTTTTATCTGCCGTTTCAGGGCTACAAGTTCGTGCAACAAACTTACAACAAGGTATGCAGTGCGGCCAATAGATATTACCTTTCAAGTTTCAGTCATAACTATCTTATTCATATCCGTGAAGTTGCTTTACCGTTTCAATGGAAGAGCAGGTCCTGTAGTTGTTATTGCTTGCATTGTATTGGTCGGCCTCTTTGCTTTACAGCATTGTGGTACCCAAAGAGTGGCTTTCATCTTTGCACCCGTGGTTACCGTTTGGTTACTATGCATCGCCACTCTTGGCATTTACAATGTCATTGTGTGGAACCCAAGAGTATACCGTGCCATTTCCCCGTATTATATTTACCTGTTCTTTAGGGAGACAGGAAAAGATGGTTGGATATCTCTTGGTGGAATACTTCTGTCTGTCACAGGTGATTTTGGTGTTTCGGCATTTTATATATTATCCGTTCTTTCATATTCACAATGAAGGAGTAATGTTATTCTTCTGCTCCTAACAGGCACTGAAGCTATGTTTGCTGATCTTGGCCTCTTCACAAATCTATCTGTAAGGGTATGTGGCAACCAAATTTGCTTGAGGAGCAGTGTTTTTAGCCTTCAGTTCGATTTTGTTGGTAAAATTGGGGTGTTTCTGGTTTGGTCAATTATTGTCTCACAGAAATGCATTCTTACTTTCACTTCTTGCAGCTTGGATTTGCTTGCCTCGTTTACCCTTGTTTGGTACTTCAATACATGGGGCAGACTGCGTTTCTTACAAAGAACTTCTCTAAGCTATCGATAAGCTTCTATGCATCTATTCCTGGTAAGCCTACTAAAATTTAGCTTCGCTTGCAACTGACACACATATGTTATCTATTTCATACTTTTCCTGATCTCTATCTCTATTTCTGGCAGAGCCGGTGTTTTGGCCAGTTTTTGTCATTGCCACCTTAGCTGCAGTTGTTGCTAGTCAAGCCGTCATTTCTGCAACATTCTCAATTGTGATGCAGTGTCATGCTTTGGGTTGTTTCCCCCGTATCAAGGTGGTCCACACATCGAAGTGGATATTTGGTCGGATATACATTCCAGAGATAAACTGGATCCTAATGCTCCTTTGTCTGGCTGTCACAGTCGGTTTTCAGGACACAACCATCATCGGAAATGCTTATGGTAAGCCTCCTGTTTAGTCAAATCAGATTGGGTAGTTCAAAATAATGAACTTGTCTCCCCCAGTTGAAAGCTAAGATCCGTGTTTCAAAATTTCAGGTATTGCAAGCATGACAGTGATGTTCGTGACGACATGGTTAATGTCATTGATAATCACATTTGTTTGGAAGAAGAATATCGTATTTGCCTTGGTATTCCTTCTATTCTTTGGATCAATTGAGGCTTTCTATCTGTCAGCTACCTATGTGAAAATTCCTCAAGGGGGATGGGTACCAATTGTTCTGTGTTTTATTTTCATGGCCACTATGTATGTGTGGCATTATGGAACCCGGAGGAAATACATGTTTGATGTACAAAACAAGGTCTCAATGAAATGGATCCTCACACTTGGCCCTAGCTTGGGTATCGTCAGAGTCCCAGGTATCGGATTAATCTACACAGAGCTCGTCACTGGAGTTCCCGCTATTTTCTCTCACTTTGTCACCAATCTACCTGCTTTCCACCAAGTTCTTGTCTTTGTATGTGCCAAATCTGTTCCCGTTCCTTACGTTTCTCCAGATGAGCGGTATCTAATTGGACGAATCGGCCCAAAAAA
>JAJJMC010032680.1:0-13067 GCA_023531435.1 Papaver californicum | reverse complement strand
AAGCAGTACATATCAAGGGTTTTAGAAGTACATATCAACAAGTACTTAGGATCATATGAGGAATTTGGTATAAAATAACAATCGAAAGCAAAAACATAAGCAATACAAAAAATATAGATTCATTAAAGGATTAAAATCAATACTTTTTTTTTTTGCAGAAACAATAACTTTCTTCCTTTTCTTTTATGGTGATGGATAATGAACAACAAGAGCTTTGTTATTCTTCTTTGATGATTTTGGAGAATCAAAAGCAACCGCTTTCTTTTTCTTCTTTGTAAGTGCTGAAGAATCAACAGGAGCAACTTTCTTCTTCTCCTTCAATGGTGTTGGAGAACCAACAACATCAGGGTTATTCTTCTTTTTTGATTTTGGTGGTGGAGAATCTACAGAAGCAGTTTTCTTCTTCTTCTTCGACGATGCTGGAGAATCAACAACATCTAATTTTTTTTTCTTTTCTGATTTTGGTGGTGGTGATTCAGGAGTATCTTTTTCTTCTATTACTCTCTCTTTGATTGTTCTATCTATTTTTCTTTTGGTAACTATTTTCTTTGATTTAGGCAGTGATCATTTCAGATTTACTTATACTTTTGATGATTCTAAATTTGTTTTTGCTGAGTTTTGATTTTCTTAGTTTTTAGATTTTGGAAATGAACTGATTTCAGTTATGATTGTTTATCTATAACAGTTTTGATTTTGAAATCCCTAATTTCAGTTTCAGGTGGTTTTAAAAACTGAAAGGGAAAGGGAAGTAACGACTGTTTTTAAAGTGGTGTGTTCTCCACATGGTTCACAGTGAGTTGTGAAGGGTAGGAAGGTGATCTTTTCTAGTTAAAAGGTTTTTGGACCTCCACTTAAATGTTATATCTTGTTGGACCCTAGATTAAATGGGCCATGAGTTTTTGGACCATTCAACAAATTTCTCTTTAATAGTAGGAGTGCACACTGAGTCGGATGTGTAGAATATGATCTATTTCTTACACGCATCTTACCCTCCCTAATGGTAGGTCGATTCTCGCCCGACCCATCATTTGACCAGGTCTGGGCGAGTGGGTATGGTTATAACCGTGTTTTTTTTCTTGATGGGTTTTTTAGATAAAATACTGCATAAATTAACTAGTAAGAAATTACACGCGGTTCATAACCCTCGAGCCCTCTAATACAAACTGTGTTAAAAAACCAAAAATTGCATATTCTAAAAAAGTTGTATGATGACTTCATGTTGGCTATTGTCTGCCACGTAGTATGCAAGTACATCTACTGCTTGATTGGCCTCTTGGTAGATATGTTGTAGGGAGCATTGCCGGATGGTGTATCAGGTTTTGAATTTAAGTAATCATATCTCACAGACACCTTAGCGCTTCACTCAGGTTTTTGACGTAGTTGACTAGGTTTTATGAGTCTGATTCAATGCATACTTTTAGCTAATTCCTAGTTGTCGTTGTTCGAGGTGCCATGACCGTTGCTCAGGTTTCCGCTACTAACGTTGTCACAACTGTGCATACAACTAAGAAATATATAATCAAAAAATATATATCAGAAACAAATATATTTTTTTGTGACTCGGGAAAAATGCTTCTTGATATAAAAACAAATAACAAGGTAATCACATAAAATATCCGGGAAAAAAATCAATACATTTTAAAATATTAAAAAGTTATTTGTGTCTCAAAAAATAAATATAATAAATGAAAATGTTTACGCTACTCAATTTTCTCGCGACTAATAGATTTTAATTTCATAATAGTTGATTATGTAGCTAATAATATTACATGTTAGTCTATTATCTCTTTTGCATAAAAAATAAAGAAATTTATATCGTAAGTCATCTGTTAAGAAATGTATAATATAGATTGTTTTTTTTTGTCTATTTTAACGTTATGACAAAAATACAGAGAAAACAACACAACATTTTGGTCAAAATAGACTAACATGTAATAGTAATAATTTTGCTGAAACGGAGGGAATATTATTTTATGAGATTTGATATATGAGGCTTGAGAATTATAAAATCCTATTAGATACTCCTTCCGGTCGTATTTCCAAGATAAATGTAAGGACGTTGTTGGTAGTTTTATGAAAAGATATAAAAACAATAAGTATTATGAGACTTGTAAAAAATCTAAACCTTCATTTAAACAGGGACAAATAAAGCATATAATTTTAGATTTTCGTAAGAAAACTAATTAGTAATCACGATACTCATCCGAAACCGAAATACATATATTTTTTTCCAACAAAAATGTCAAATAAGTAATAAATTTTTTATTTATCTTTTAAGGAAAAGTGAAATATTGATTTTAAAGTGCCAAAGAGGCACAAAAAAAAGAATAATCAATTTTGTTATTACGAATATTATTGTGGGTATCGGGGTATATATATACTATTTCCTGATATAGTTTTGTTTCCTACTTTGTTGTAAACTATGGTTAGGGTTTTCTTTCTCTTGTATATAAACACACTTATTGTAATCAATTGATGCAGGAATAACAAATATATTCTTCACAAAATCTTTATGGTATCAGAGCAATAACAGAATATCAAAACAGAAGCACGAGGAAGATTGGTAATGGCTGGCGGTGAAGGTAAATCAGATTCATCGGTTACCCCATACACTTTAACATCTGCAGATCATCCTGGAAGTATTATTACTCATGTACAATTGAAGGGAACGAATTATGAAGAGTGGGCTAAAGCGATGCGTGTCGCATTGCGGGCAAAGAGAAAGTTGGGTTTTATGGATGGAACCATTGTGAAACCGGCAGACGAAAGTCCGGATATTGAAGACTGGTGGATGATTAATTCCATGTTGATAGCATGGATTTTCAACACCATTGAACCCTTTTTGCGTTCAACCGTTACATATCCAGAGATTGCACAAGAGCTTTGGGCAGATTTGAAGGAGAGATTCGCGGTCGCGAATGTACCGCGTATTCAATAACTGAAGCGAGAGTTGACGAACTGCAAACAACAGGGACAGACCGTGGCAGAATTTTTTGGTCGAATGAAGATGTTGTGGGATGAGATCAATAATTATGAACCGGTATTAACTTGTAACTGCAAAGGTTGCAAGTGTAATATCACGAAGCAGTTGGTGCAAAGACGTGAGGATGAGCAAGTGCATCAGTTCTTGATGGGACTTGAAGATTCAGTGTTTGGAACGGTTTGTTCCACAATATTGAATTCGAAATCATTGGCTAACCTTAATAGGGTGTACGCAATGATTGTTAGTGAAGAAAATCATCGCGAAGTTGCGAGGAGTTATGAGGAAAGGAGAGGGGATGTGGCATTCTTTACACAGTCTAAAGCTAAAGCTTCTAGTGGTGGCCGTGCAGATGTGGTTGAATAGTGTAAGCACTGTGGAAAAACTAGACATAATGTCCAAAATTGTTATAAACTTATCGGATACCCGGAATGGTGGGGTGAAGGAGGAGGACGCGGAAGTGGAAGTGGAACTGGTAGAGGACGTGGAGCTAGCTATATTGCTGGTCGTGGTACTGGTAGAGGACGCGGACAGGCTAGGGAGAATGCGGTCCAAGGAACGAGTGAACCAAAGGCCGAGACTATTGTGACTGAGGAAGACAAAGCTTCACTTCCCTCTCTTATTGATGAGCAATGGAGTACTTTGGTGAAGATGCTGAACGTTCAGAAGAAGGTGGATAATTACAACGACAAAGTTAGCGGTACGATAAATATTGATTGGATAGTTGATTTGGTGCATCGCATCATATGACAATGAGTTCGGAATTATTGACTAACGTGCGAGACGTTGAGGCGTTTCTGGTTGGGTTTCCAAATGGGGATACTACGATGGCTACCAAAGAAGGAACTGTAAACTTTGGAAGCCGGTTTACATTGACCAATGTCTTGTTTGTTCCGAAGTTAAATTACAATTTATTGTCTGTGGGCAAAATTCTTACTACTTCTAAATATTTTTTCACTCTAACTGATAAGTTATGTGTCATACAGGATTGCACCTCGAGGATGTTGATTGGAGTGGGTGAATATCGGAATGGGATCTATATGTTGCGGGGTGTGACAGCGGTGCAGATACACAAGGTGCAGCGGAAGGACAGTGTAGAGATGTGGCATCGGCGCTTAGGTCATCCCTCGTATGGAGTAGTAGGAACTTTGTTAAATTCAGATGTTAGTAGGGAGAATAAAAAACCTTGTGAGATTTGTCTTCGGGCCAAACAAACTAGAGATGTTTTTCCTTTAAGTGCTAATAAAACTAGTGCAATTTTTTATTTAATATACTGTGATTTATGGGGTACGTATCGTGTGCTGTCATCTTGTGGTGTAGTGTATTTCTTAACTATTGTTGATAATTATTCTAGAGCTGTGTGGATTTATTTGCTTGCTGAGAAGTCTGAAGTTGCAGGAGTGTTAAAGGATTTTTGTTCAATGGTTGATCGTCAGTTTGATGCGCGTATTAGAACTTTGCGTAGTGATAATGGAACCGAGTTTACAAGTTTGAAATCTTATTTCGTGAAAATGGTATAATGTTTCAGACTTCATGTGTAAGTACACCTTAGCAGAATGGGCGTGTAGAACGAAAGCACCGTCATATATTGAATGTTTCACGAGCGTTGCGGTTCCAGGAAAACTTGCCTCTTCGGTTTTGGGGAGAGTGTGTGTTGGCTGCTGGTTATCTGATTAATCGGACACCCTCATCGGTATTAGGAGGAAAGACTCCGTATGAATTGTTGCTAAATCAGAATCCCAGTTTAGAAGCGATTCGTGTCTTTGGATGTTTATGTTTTGCTCGGGTCAAAGAGAATGATAAATTTTCTCCTCGAAGTAGAAAGTGTATTTTTGTTGGATATCTGTTTGGTAAAAAAGGTTGGCGCCTATATGATCTTGACAAGAATGAATTTTTTGTGTCTCGTAATGTGGTTTTTAGTGAGGGGGAGTTTCTGTTTACTACTAAACAGCTAACAGTAGAAGCGGTGCATTCAAATCCAGCCACGGTAGATGAGGTTGTTGTTACGGCTAGCATTGAACCTGATTCAAGTCCGGCAACAGGGGGAGAGTTGGCAGTTCAAGTTGAGCCTTCTAATCCGAATATTTTGACAGGTTCATCAAATACTTCTGAAACGGATACTTTGAGCACTTCTGATACAGGCGGACGGTCTCCGCGTACTCGACGACCACCAGTTCATTTGAATGATTATGTTTGTCACACCGCCCGCTGTCAAGATCCTATTTCACCTTCACTCACTCCTCCAAAGTCCTCAGGTACTCCTTATCCCTTAGCTCATTATGTTAGTTGTGATAAATTCTCCTTGCCGCACAGACGTTTTTGGGCTGATATTACTGCAGAAACGGAACCAACTAGGTTTTCTGAGGCTATTAAGGATGCGAGGTAGCGAACGGCTATGAAAGAGGAAATACATGCTTTGGAAACTAATAGGACATGGAGCGTAGATAATTTGCCTCCCGGAAAGAAGGCAATTGGATGTAAATGGGTTTATAAAACCAAAATATAATTCAGATGGTTCCATTGAAAGACACAAGGCTCGGTTAGTTGTTTTGGGAAATAATCAAAAGGAAGGGATTGACTATAATGAGACGTTTGCTCCGGTTGCTAAAATGGTGACAGTTCGACTGCTTTTGGCACTTGCTGCAGCAAAACAGTGGGAACTTCATCAAATGGATGTGCGTAATGCTTTTCTTCACGGTGACCTCGCTGAAGAGGTTTACATACGTCCCCCGCAAGGTTTTTCAGGTGCTTCTCCTGATATGGTATGTAGACTGCGTAAGTCTCTGTATGGTCTTCGTCAAGCACCTAGGAATTGGTTTGCAAAGCTTCTTTCTTCCTTAATTTCATATGGCTTTACTCAGTCCTATTCTGATTATTCGCTTTTTACGTATAAGCGACATGATATTTTTTATAGCTGTTCTGGTTTATGTTGATGACTTGATTATCGCTGGTACTCACTCTGATAAGATTTCTTCTTTTAAAAATTATTTTCATACTTGCTTTCACATAAAGGATCTTGGAAAATTGAAGTATTTTCTGGGCTTAGAGGTGGCACGTGGTTCACAAGGGATTTTCTTATCTTAGCGAAAATATGCTCTTGATATTATTGCGGAGACCAGTTTATCAGGAGCCAAACCAGCTCTTTTTCCTTTAGAAAAGAACCATGGCTTGGCAGTTGATGAAAGTGTGCTTATGAATGATCCTGAACAATATAGACGATTGATTGGACGTCTTATTTATCTAACTATTACACGACCTGAACTTTGTTACTCGGTTCGTACTTTGACTCAGTTTATGCAGTCTCCTCGAGTACGTCATTGGGAAACAACTCTACGCGTTGTTCGCTATTTGAAAGGACAACCTGGACAGGGAATCTTACTTCGTACAGATTCTAATCTGCGTGTGACAGGTTTTTGTGATTCTGATTGGGCGAGTTGTCCTTTAACTCGTCGGTCACTTACTGGTTATTTTATGTTTCTTGGTTCTTCGCCAGTCTCGTGGAAAAATAAGAACAATTGACTGTATCTCGTTCATCTGCGGAAACCGAGTATCGATCCATGACTACATCGACTTGTGAACTCAAATGGATAAAGGGATTGTTACGGTCTTTCGGTCTTTCGTATTCTTCTCCCATGCGACTTTATTGTGACATTCAGGCTGCGCTTCATATTGCTGCAAACCCGGTTTTTCATGAACGTACTAAGCACATAAAAGTGGACTGTTATTTTATTCAGGATGCTATCACTGACGGTCTTATTTCCACTCATTATGTTCGTACAGGAGACCAGTTAGCTGATATCTTTACTAAGGCGCTTGGACGGAAATAATTTGATTATCTTCTTGACAAGTTGGGTGTTCGTAATCTGCACACTCCAACTTGAGGGGGAGTATTACGGATATTATTGCGGGTATCGGGGCACTATATACTATTTTCCTGATATAGTTCTGTTTCCTATTTTGTTGTAAACTAGGGTTAGGGTTTACTTTCTCTTGTATATAAACACACCTATTGTAATCAATTGAGGATATTCTTAACAAAATCTTTATTTGTATTTTCATTAAACACCTAGAAGACAACGACTGACCTATGAGAAGGCTAATTAGCCTGGACAGTCCTCCCAGTCCACAAAGCCTTCTTTTTATTTATTTATTAAATTTTAGGCTTTACCAAAGCCAATAGACAGGGCTTAAAATTTTATTCCAGCCATTCTGAGTCCGTGCCTGTAAGAAAGTACTCCATCTTCGAACTAGACAAGAAATGGATATCTGCTTGTTGTGGCAATACTGTATAATTGCACTGCATAAGTGTAGTCTTCCTCGTGGTGTACCTGAATAAGCTTTACACTTATGACCCAACCATATATAGGGTCCGCGGTTACAATTTCTACTCTTTGTCATCTTCTCATAAAGCAAAAGAGGAGAGGGCTGGATCTTCAAAGATCTACCGCCAGATATGCAATAAAGGGCCTTACACCAGTACAGAACCCAATGTTGGGAAAGAAAGTAGTTATTTAGGCGTGGGGTTAAAATCTGAGGGTACCACAAACTGTATAAAGTCATGTTATAGCCACACACCTAAGATTTAATGAGCCGTGTTCAATTTTTACATCCAATTCTAGCTATAGCGTTGAAAAGTTTAATCATGTTTGACAGTTTGTTATAGTACACTACAGTTAATAGTTATTGGTTCAGGTATCATTAGTATTTAGTAATACTGATTTCTCCATTCATTTGTTCTTCAGGACATTTCATACATTTTTCTTGATTCGCCTGAAAATTCCATTTTGTTGCATATAATCGAAAGAAAGACGGGAAAATGGAGACGAAGAAGCAAAGTATCTCAGAGTTTCGAGAAAGAATGGACAAAACATTAGCATGTAATGATCTTGTAAACCAAGAGTCTATCCAAAAGCTAGTTGTGAAACAGTTCTCTCTTTCGCCTGCCGAGAAAAGTCACGGTTAGTTGATAACATAACCGGATTTATCTGTTCTGTTCTTCTTTTTTTAGTTTTATGGAATGTAAATCTTAATAAATTATCTGATTAACTGGGTAATGATATCTCCCATACAGATGGCAACAATGAATACGTGATTGGAAGGAGGTCTAAACAAGTAATGAACTTTCTTGACCAACTCAGGAGTGCTTCGGGAGATCATCATAATAAGCCTGGGGGTTGGAAGGTTAAGGAAGACAACGATGACTATCGGATCATGTACCGAGGAGGACCCAAAGGATCTCCCTTTCATACATTACTTGCGGAAGGATATGCAGATGCACCTATGGATGTCTGTAAGTCAAAAATTTACCACATAATTTCAGCGTATCACTCTTTTAGTTCATGGATAGTGAAGAGGTTTTTGATCTAGCTAGCTTATGTCTTTGTAGGTTTATGTGCTGCATGGGAGGCAGCTCTCTATGAGAAATGGTAAGATACAAATTTTGGCTCATTCATAAATGTGCACCTCTTCATTACCTGAAAGCAATCCAAACCTGAATGCCAGAGTCGCACGTGTCGTCTTTTACGAAATAGAGAGCTTCTATTCACTTCTAATAGCAGCTATGGCCAGAAAAAACAGATCTAGATTTATAGAAACCATGTTAATTTATCTAATGTCCTATGTTTCCGAACACAACTCAATATAATTAGTTTTCATTGGTAATCATACAATCCCCTAAAACATGCAGGTGGCCTAAAGTTACAGTTCCAACATTCAGAATCATGGAAACTAGAGCGTTGCAAAAGATTCGAATTGGAGAACATCTTTCCCTCGTCAGGTTCGTCTTAATACAAAGAATATATATACAAATTTAAAACCATAATTTTTCAATTGAATTATGTTGATTTTGCTACTCAACGCTTGTAAAAAAGGATGAAGGTTACATGGCCATTATCAGCTAGAGAAGTTATAGTTCACTATTTGGAAATTGAATATCTTGAAGGTGATCTCATCATTGGACTCCTAAACAGTGTAAGTACTACTCTTAAACAAACAAACATATTTTCCCTTGTTTTTCCAGTAATTTTCCATATATCTTAAACCCAACATGAGCTTGGGCACATTAAATTCGAGTTAATATTAAAGAAACAAGAACAAGAGAAAGTGCAAAAACTTAAATCAACAAAATTTAAGCCGAACGCCATCTACCTTAAACTCAAGATTCAACAACTGATTCTTGGCTTTGACCCAATCTGTTGGTCTAGAAAGATAATTGCAATGTATCCTTCACGGTTTGCTGATGAGTTAAGCAATTCAGCTTGCTTAATTAGCCTCCCATTCACCTTCAGAAAAGAACCATTCACCCAACACATCACTATATCAAAAGTAGCATCGTTTATTCATCTCTCGCCGACACTTTACATAAAGCTGTGTTTCGTTCAAAATGTTTTGCATTTACTTTGCGCCTTCCCAAGACCCTAATCTCGCTCCGATAAGACTTACTTACATTGATATCAACAGTCTTAAACTCTATTTTCTCTCGAAGAAACATGGGTCGAAGCAAAGCTGATTATGCACAACCCAAACAAGACCAACACAATCATTCAATTAAGACAGAGGATACCAGGAGGATGGATACGGCAACAGTCCATAAGCCGCGCGTGTATATGATCCAAGGGATGATTTCACCATCACGTGCCTCCTTCAAACCATTGCACTATACCATGTCGGCCAGGCATTGCAGTATGTTCTGAAAATAAGATATATTTTGTACTTAGTTATTCTAGTAGGATAGATGCGCACAAATGTATCAATCACAGCTAAGGAAGCATGCATCCGGAAAGTCATACATGATGTTTTCACCTTAAAAAGAACATAGTAGAATCTACTGTCTATAAAATAATTGTTGTTTTTTGCAAAAAAAAAAAAAAAAAAGAAGAAGAGAGAAACAACAACAGCTCAGTTAACATACTGAGACTCATACTAGAACTTGTATATGAGATTTGGTTGGGAACTTCAATTTCAGGTACCTGACATTGATAAAGTTACCAAAGAAACTCATGGATTCAGCAACGAAGGAGTACCAGAAGCAAAGGATATTGTTCGAATGGATTTCGTTGGCGGCACTGTAATGAAGAAATTGTCCGCAAATAAAACCTACTTTCGGTGAGTTTACGAGACTTCTTTATCTGTAGGAAAACTCGCAAGAATCAAGGTATGAAAAGCATGCAAAATGAACACATCTACCGCTTTAACACTGTAAAATTAACTGGTTGTATTATTGGAGGAAATGTTAGGACAATAGTGAAGATGGATTTAAAGCTAGACTTCGCTCCTGCGTGGCTTATAAATTTCATTGCAAGGCAACTTCTTGGCGGTTCTTGCAAGCTCTATCAAAAGGTTCCATTTTTAACACCAACATCTCATTTACATTCATTCAATCAATCCAATATATTAGTATCAGTTAAAGTTTGCGGGCATCCAACTTAAAATTAATTGGCTATGAGTGGAGTGGCCCTTTCATATTATATTTTAAGTTCATTATAGGGGATATTAGCAATATGGGACTATTATCCTTCACACGCCCCTCACGTGTAGGGCACCCTCTACGGGCCTCTAACACGTGGACCATTATATGTACGGGTAGTTATTGGACTTACTCTCGTACGGGTCTGGCTCTGATACTATGTTAAAGTCTACAGGCATCCAACTCAAAACTCATTGGCAATGATTGAAGTGACCCTTCTATATTATATTTTAAGTTTATTATGGGGATATTAGTATTTTTGGACTATTATCCTTCACAGAATCTAAGTTAGAAGGAATTCAACAGCCACACCTTTTTTAAAAGAGGACAAAATCAAGCATGAATTCCACCTTGTTATTATAGTGACATTCGTTTTGATCGTTATCTAGTCTTTCGTTCATTCTCTTATTCATGTCTATAGAACTAGTTTTCAGATAGTATAGCAGGCTATGTGGCTCATATCTATTATGAAAATCCTTGATATTTCAGACAGTTGCCGCTGTGGCCAAAGGAGACGAAGATTTCGAAGAAGCCTTGAAGGGTCCACTTTATGTTCCTATAGTGAAGGTCTTTCAGGCAAAAAGTTGAAGAACATTTCAGAAAATAAAAATGGAGAATCAACTGCCCTCTCAGAACTACATGAAATTGAAGAAGAAAAGATTGAACAGGATTCCGCAGAAAATGAAATAGGTGCACTTGAACCAGTTCAGTCAGGCTTCAAACGGGATGAAGAACAAGAGAATGAACCACATGTAAAAGGGAACAAGAAAGATGCAGTTGTGCCAGATAATCTAGGCTTACAAGGAAATGGAGTAATAGACACTGAACGAGAACCGTTTAAGAATGTGAAAAATGGATTTGGTGGGGTGCAGAATTTCTGAAATTAAGTTGCTGAAGCGTTTGCGAAGGCAGTAGCTAGAGGATCAGTTGAATAAGGCACACTGTGTGAGATACACGAGTGTCTAATATCTGTCTGTAAACATGGACGTCCCATGCCTTTGAACTTGAAGCTAGGAAGAGTAATAAACTATGGATGCAATTATCATTTATGCTACAAGAATTCGTTATCCATTTCTGATCTTGTTCGTAACGACCGTCTGAAATTATAATTTTCAAGAAATTTGACTTGTTATAGACATTTTGTGGAAATATTAAAACTTAGACTGGTGTACATTTTTATATCGGCAGATAGTATGTTAGCAGTCCAGATTCATTCCTTCCAATTCATCTTATGACTTAACCATAGGATCCAGAGTTACAATTGTGATTTTTGAACGTAGACTAGAAAAAGAAAACATCAAAAGATAATCTGTGTCCTCCCCACGATAGGCCAAATTGGGGAGAGCTGATTCAACTAGGAGATAGAGACGTGCAATAATGGGACAGAAAGGATCTGGGCCTCAACTCAATAATGGTAGTTAGGCTGGTTTAACTTCTGTGGCCTCCACCAACTGATTGTCGTTATAAAGAGTAGGCTACCTACGCTTAGGGGTGAGCATGGGCCGGTATGGACCGGTTTTTATCTCATCCGCATCCAATCCAATTAATTACGGATTTGGGTTTGCATTCAATGAATACACGGATAAACGGATTAGATACGGATGATCCAATGAATTTGTTACATAATTAAAACAAAAATGATTTTTGTAAAACCTACATATCACACACACACACACATATTTATATATATATATATAAAAGTATCATGAATAACATCTCAAGAAACAAATCCTTGCAACATGCACCAGTTCACCATATACAAAAATAAAACCAGAGAACCCCAAATAAGAAGTCATAAATTATCCCCATACTTTTCAAAAATTATATAAGTACCTTTAATCTAACGGGTATGGATGTCCAACGGATTTTCAAGGTTAGACCTGAACCCAATCCGTAATCCGTTATATTTCAAAAAATCAATCCGCATCTAAACCATTAACGAACGGTCCAGACACCTATCCGTAAAAATACGGTTGGGCCGGATAGAATCTGCGGATTTCAGACCAAATGCTCACCTAGGAATTACTAGTTAATCCTATCTAAAGGACCCATTTAATGGTTGGTCCACCCATAGAAGATGGTTTAATCGGTAGTCCGAAATTATATTTTTGGACCAAAAACATTAATCTTAGGTCCATTAGACGTGCAAGATTTATTGTGTTTTTCTATAAATGCCCAAAACAATCTTACGTAGAGGATTTCAATTTCTTCAGTTCTATATGCCCTGATTAATAGCAGACCTGATCTGCCTGTTCGCCCAATAGATCCAGTTAATGCATGTTGATGATAAACCAACATTGATGAGTTTCTTAAACCCAAATGTTTTGCCTTCTCCAACAACTCTTCTTCTTCTTCTTCTTCTTCTTCTTCTTCTTCTTCTTCTTCTTCCTATTAAATCATCTCTGCAAATGGATACAATTTCATCAACTTCCAAGGTTTTGTCGGAATTACTGGTGAGTTTAACTAATTGATGATTCTAATTTCACAATCTGAATACTGATTCTGAGGATTAGTGAAAATTATGATGATTTTTCGATTATGAAAATTGATTCGTTACTGAAGTGATGGTTTTAGTTTTTTTTTTTCTTTACAAACAGAATTCATGGTGGATATGAAATGTGA
>JAJJMC010032666.1:0-12762 GCA_023531435.1 Papaver californicum | reverse complement strand
AGCTTGTATGGATGTGGATGTGCCTTGGTTTCCAGCTTGAATCGTTTCACGACCTCTTCATCAACAATATTCTCGCAACTTCCAGGATCAATAACTAGACGACAAACTTTTCCTTCGATCGTACACGTCGACTGGAATATATTGTTACGCAACCAGCTGTCACCCTCATCTTTTCGTAGAGTGAGACAACTTCTTCGGACTACAAATTTCACTCATTTATCTTCAGCAACTACTTCATCGACAGGGTCAGAATCATCCTCCTGATCCTCTTCGTAATCAGTTACCCAGCCATCTTCATCACGGTCGTTTTCAGTGAAAAATACCTTGTTCGCTCGTTCTGTTTTTTGACAGTCACTGGCTTTGTGCCCATATTCTCCGCACTTATTACACCTACCTCCAAAAGTGGTAATTGGGGTTTTATTTGGTGTTGACGAAGAATTAAGTTTACTAGCAGTACTAGGTGTTGAATTACTACGGTTACTTGCTGGAGATACTGCCACATTGATACCCCAATTTAGGATTCTACGCCCTACTTGTTTCTCTATATGCCTTGCTGTATGATGTGCGTCCGAAATAGAGCAGCAATCAAACATATTGAGTGTATCCTGATATTGTTGAGGGAGACCACCTATATAGCGAGCGACTTTTTTCTCATTTGACTCTGACAAGTCGTTAAGAGAAAGGAGTCGGTAAAACTCATTGGTGTAGTCGTTTATAGAACGTACTCCCTTGCGTAGGTTTTGCAGCTGCTGGTACATCAATCCAATGTAGTTATGTGGTAAAAACTCCGTTCTCATGTGTTTCTTCAACTTCTCCCATGATACTAACTTCTGTTTTCCTTTGCGACTGCGTAGTAGCTTGTGTTGTTGCCACCACGAATTAGCCCTCCCACTAAACATAGTCGCTACCAACGAAACTCGTTTGTTATCTGGTACTTCTTTGAATTCCAATACTTCCTCAACCGTATTCAACCAGGAGAGAAACTCTTCCGGTTCCAAACCACCACAAAATTCTGGGATCTCTACTTTTATTCCTGCCTTCCAACGATCAAAATCCTCTCGTTGATTTATTCTACCTTCGCGATGCCCTCTAGCAAAAGGGTTAATGTTATCATCTTCTTCTTCCTTATGAAGGTTAAACCGACCCAGCAAACCTTGGACATCTTCAATGAATTCTTCTCTAGATCTTTATGGAATGAAACCTTCTGGACCTCCTCCTCGACCTCGACCTCGACCCTGACCAATTGCTTCTCTTGGTGGCATCTTATCAACCCTAGAATCGACTTCGCTCTGATACCAACTGATGCAGCGGATAATAAAGAAAAGAAAGAAAAGAGAGGTTTTGTTCAGACTTCAAATATTCCTAGGAATATCGACTACGAACAACGATAATTATTTAGACTTCGGTTTCCCGACTATAAACAAAAGTCGATTAAACTTGAAAAAGTTTAAGAAAATAATTCTTATTAATCAAATTCAACTGTATAAAATAATACATAGAGGACTCTATTTATAGACTTGGGGAAAAACCCTAACTTGCTGGTCAAGAAAGGATGAAAAAACCCCTAAACCGACTCAAACCCTAATTTTCTATTTTTGGCAAATTTTGGTCGACCTAAAATACTGAAAGTACTCATAAAATAAAACTATTTGCCGCAAACGGCGACCCAAACGGATTCCTAACGAAGTAGTTATTAAGAAAATAAAAACTTTCCTAAAATAGCAAAAACGCCTGTTTGAAGCCCTAAACGATGGAATTTGGATAAAATCTGAATACCATGAGAGGACAATGCCTATCATGTCACAATTGTTGGCCCGTTTCCAATCAAATTGGACCCTTTTTGAGCTAAATTACGACACTCGGTTCTTTAACCCCCATATAGGCTATAGCCTGCTCAATGAGATTTTCTATGGCTATTGGTATGAATAAAAAATGTATGTTTATTCTAATCAATTGATGAGCATGATTGGCAATGGAAGATGAAACCCCCGATCAATATTTTCTCACCTTAATCTCAATCTTTATTTATTTCGTTTTTACTTTATTAGTTTTTTTTACTTTAGCTTAGAAACTTTACAACCCCCTTTGGTTACATAAGAAGTTGAAAACAAATAAAAATTCACATCTCCTCGTGGGAACGATCCTTACTACTGCTATATTACTTATTAGTGTTAGTGGGAAATATATGAAGTAATTTGTGTTGTAACAACACACATCAAATATTGGCGCCGCTGCCGGGGAGCAGTAGCTGTTGATTTTGTTTGAAATTTCTTTTTTGTTTTATTTTATGTTTTTCTTTTAGTGTTTTTTAGGTTTTTAGGTTTTCGCGGTGGAAGCAGCTCGTTGGTGGAATTCGTCATCCGTTAAAATCGGAAGGTAGATTCTGAAAACAGGTTGTATACATCACTTTTATTTTTATTTTTAGATTTTTAGTTATATTTTTTATTCTTAATCTTTGTGCATTATTATGTTTTCTCACGGAAATAACATGTATGATTCACAATCTCAGGCACATTATGGTGGTAATCAGTTTAGTTATAATTCTCAATCTTTCGATAACTTCCAACCGACCATGGGATACAATCAGAATCAATCCTTTGGTTTTGATCAATACCCTATGAAATCTTTTGGTGATTTTCAAAAATACCAACAACCTTAGGGTGGGTATGTAGGTCAACAACCACAAAGAAGGTGGGACAGTTATCTTCTAATTGGCTCCACTCAAGTTGTATGTAGGTTTTAGGTCAATTAAAGGACATGCAACATAGACTAGACCGACTTGATCCAACACTTAATATAAAGAACGCTGCACCAACAAAATTTTACAACAATAGACCTTACCTGACTCATGATCATATTTATGATTATTTACCCACTCAACGGGAAGAGTCGTGGTTTTGTGATCCTATTGTAAGTAATGGTGGAAAACGTGTAAACATAAGAAAACTCTCGAAAAAAAAATTATCAACTGAAAGATAACGGAGCACCAGAAGAAATTCTCCAATAAATTAGTAGTACCATACGTATGGAATTCAAGCGAGGTTTTGTTAATGGAGAATATGAGGTCGATGAAGGTTCTGATGAAGAGTCTGATATTGAATATGATGAAATATTTGAGAATGAGGCTAGACTGAGTAATATTGTGGAATACCCAATTGAGCTTTCCAAGGAATATAATAATAACGTTGATGCCGAGATTCTGGTTGAGACAGAATTTGACGAAGATTGGTTGAAAGGATTCATAGAGGATCACGATATATTAGAGGTAAATAATTCATTGGATTTCTTTAAGAACAACGAGGATCCCGTACTACGAGAGATAGTGGAAGGTTTGTCTAATCCTTTGTATATGTCTACTTCTTTTGATCCTCCTTCTCTAACCGAAGTAATTTCCCAAGTAGTTATTAACCTAAATTTTAGTAAAATACCTCAATTAGGATTGGAGTTGTGTTCTCCCAAAGTTTTAAATGATTATTTTTCTTCTAACTATCCTCCATTAGATATGCTTGATTCTAACACTGTGTAGATTACCCAAGAGAAAACTGTAGAAGTTTCTGAATTATATGTTTTATATACACTTCTAAGTGTAGAAAGAACTAAGTGTGGGGGTAACTTCTTTATGATAATGGTTCCAGTAGTACTATCATATTTTGACATTTGTGTGAAGCTGTTATTAGAATTGCAAATTGTTATCTGGATGGATCCTTCGATTTTCAGATTGTTGGTGTACGGACAATAATCATAAGATCAGGCTAAGGACGTTAAACTAAACGCTTAATGGGAGGCAACCCATTGGTTTCGTATTTCAATCTCTTTTATTTTTATTTTTATAGTTATCATATTAGTTATTTCTCACCTTGATTTTACACTGGAGGAATCAATTTACATTGAGGTCAATATAAATTTTAAATGTGGGGGAGTGTATAAGCATTTAGAGTTTTAAGTATTCACTTTGTAGGTAAAATTTTTAAACTTTTTGTACATATTTGCATGAAATCCTCCAATTTTTAGAGATTTTAGAGTCACTTAGTATACTTCTATCTAAGTCTGCATACGGAGTTTTTACCGAAATAATTGAACTTCGAAGTAATATAGAACGTCATTCGGGTTTCTTAGTTGTTGAGAGGCAAGAGATGAAAAAAAGGGACTTAAACCGTCGGTTACAATATTAGGGATATGATCAATAATTAGTAAAGACTACCTATTACACCAAGTGAGCCACCAGACCTTCAACTCTTTGTACCTGACTAAAAATTGCCCTTTAGAGTGGGTGTCATCATACGCAAATTCCGGGTAGAATAATGAACTATCCAACTTCGCACTACTTTTTGATATCTTGAGTCCTATTTATTCAATCATGATGGTGTCACCAGAATTGCTAACTCTTTTTTTAGTCTTGTTTGTAGTTGGCACCATTCTCTCGATAAAGCAGCAATAGAAACACATCATCATCAACAAGCGGATCGACAACAAAATCACGAAGAAAGTTGAATACAATCAAGGTTTGCAAGCAACAATAGAGGAGCAAAATTTAATATCAAAAGTAAAGACAAAACAAAGTGAAAA
This sequence comes from Papaver californicum, assembly GCA_023531435.1. Classification (NCBI taxonomy): domain Eukaryota; kingdom Viridiplantae; phylum Streptophyta; class Magnoliopsida; order Ranunculales; family Papaveraceae; genus Papaver; species Papaver californicum. The sequence continues at coordinate 8,196 of JAJJMC010032666.1, read as the reverse complement.
AGAAAATAAAGAGATTAAGTTTTTGGAATTTATTAGATACCAAGGAAATACAAGTTTTAAAGAATCGGGTGCTTAATTCCTTTCCCCATGGCTATGTTAATTTCAGTTTAATTATTTAGTTGTTATCTTTTTATCAACAAAAAAAACACGAAAAATATAAAAAGATATGCATTTTAATTTCATAGTTAGTGTGTTATTTTATTAGTTAAACCCATGATAAAGAAGAAATATATAAAGAAGTTTCAAGCAACAAGGAATCGAAGAAAAACGGGTACAAGTTGTCGAAGTTCTACAAAGTTCATAAGTTTATCATCAACAGTTGAAGACCGAAGAAGAAAAAGTTTCTATTTGATGTGGGAGTGGTGTTGATTGTGAATCGCATGAGAAGGTAAGTAAGTGTTCCCATCCTCGCACAATGGTTTATTTCCTTTCTTAGAGAGCATCAGAAAAAAAAGGATTCTTTTCATCCCACGTTTCTATCGGATAATAAATCATGATTCAGAAGGTTACTTTTCCTTTCCACTATTCATTGTGTGCAGGATTTCTATCTTCATTCCTGCCTGCATACATGAGAACCATAAAATGCGTCTTTTGAGTGCAATTTCATAAAACCCTAACTGTGAGGCATATGTGGAAAGCTTCATATAAGTGTTCATGGATGACTTTAGTGTGTATGGTAATTCTTTTGACAAATACTTAGAAGACCTTACACTCATTCTTAAAAGATGCGTAGAAACAAATCTTATACTCAATTGGGAAAATTGTCACTTTATAGTAGATCATGGTACTGTGCTAGGGCACATTTTATCCTCTAGGGGATTAAAAGTAGAAAAATCTAAAATAGATTTGATTAGAAACTTACAATACCCCATAACTGTGAAGGAGGTTCGTTATTTTCTTGGCCATGCAGGTTTTTATAGGAGGTTCATCAAGGATTTCTCCAAGATTACAATGCTCTTGTGCAGACTTTTAAAGAAAGGAGTTACCTTTGATTGTGACAAGGAATGCAAGAAAGCTTTTGACAGATTGAAAGAGTTATTTACGACCGCACCAATCATCAAACCACTAGACTGGAGCAATCCCTTTGATACTATGTCATGCTTGTGACTATGTCGTTGGATCCATGTTGGGACAACGAGAAGGTAAAGTTCCATATGCCATTTATTATGCTTTTAGAACTCTCAATAGTGCACAAATCAACTATTCCACCACTGAAAAGAAGCTCTTGGCCATAGTATTTGCGCTAGTGAACTTTAGATCTTACTTGGTGGGTACGTAAGTGATTGTCTTTTCATACCATGCTGCACTTCGGTACTTGCTAACAAAGAAAGATGATAATCCAAGACTTATAAGGTGGATACTTCTTCTTCAAGAATTAACCATCCAGATTAAGGACAAGAAGGGAAGTGAGAATATTGTAGCTGATCAACTAAGTGGATTGGTTGTGATCGAATAAGCGATTCCTTTGCAAGATAGTTTCCCTGGTGAGTAGCTATTTATGGTCGATAGTACAAGCCCATGGTACGTTAATATTGTAAACTACTTGGTGACAGGGCAAGTACCTAGTACCATGTCTATCTTTCAGGATTACAATCTCAAGAAAGTTTCCAAGAAATATACATGGGATGAACCTTATTTCTGGAAGCATTGTCCCGATCAAATGATCTGAAGGTGCATTCTAGAATCTGAGTTTCAATCTGTTCTAAATTTTTGTCATTCATATGCTTGTGGAGGACATTTTGGGTCCAACAGAACGACTCTCAAGGTACTTGAGAGTGATTTATACTGGTTCACTTTATTTAAAGATGCATACTTTTTTTGTAAAGTTTGTGATAGATGTCAATGAACCGACAATCTAGGTGCTAGAAATCAAATGCCACTAACACCAATTATCCCCGTGTAAATATTTGATGTGTGGGGTGTCGATTTTTTGGGGCCTTTTGTGAATTCATAAAGGAATATTTATATACTTCTTGTCGTTGATTATGTTTATAAATGGGTGGAAGCTAAAGCCACCAAAACTAATGATTCTCAAGTTGTTTGTGAGTTTGTAAAGGAAAAAATATTTTCCAGGTTTGGCACACCTCGTGTGGTGATTAGCGGTGGAGGTTCCCATTTTCATAGATCCTTTCATGCTCTCCTAAAGAAATACATCATTACTCATAAGGTTGGAATACCATATAATCCACAAACAAGTGGACAAGCTGAAATTTTTAACCTTGGGATAAAGTCAATCCTAGAGAAGACGGTGAACACTGCAAGGAAAAACTGGAATTTGAGACTCAATGATGCTTTACGGGCGTACTTGACAGCCTAAAAACGCCTACTTAAATGTCATTTTTTAAGATGATTTATGGTAAATCTTCTCGTAGAACTTGAACACAAGGCATATTGGGTCATCAAGATGTGCAATATGAAATTCGATGTTGCAGATAAACAAAGAAAGGTTCAACTTAATGAGTTGGAATAAATACGCAATGATGCGTATAAAAGTTCACACATTTACAAGAAGAAAACTAAAGCTTTTCATCACAAGATGATTGATGAGGTGTCAACTCACAAATAATATTCTCTACTTCTATTTACACTAGCAAGCATAATAATAACAAGTAGGTCAAGGGAGGTATTTAGCAAAAATAATTATTAAAGTACTCTTAGCAAGATCATAACGATGTAAAATTCTGAAATTTATGAAGTTGTAAGATAAATATGAGATGAAATTGATCAAGGATTCATTCTCGGCCATGAAATATGAATCAAATCGATATATTTGTGTTCTTCGCATTATCTCGTTACTAACAACCCTAGAATAATTAGTACACTCAACTATTCTGTAATTTCCTAAATTCACCGGATATGGAAGTGCTCGATTACCGGGTTCTACTTATTCGAGCTACCTAGAAGTACGCTCTTTAGGTATAACTTAAACAAGCGTTTTAAGTTTTATGAGATAGGTTACTCCTAGCGATAAATTCAAAAGCTTGATTGACCTACTAGTGTCAACCTCTATATGTGAGTATTTAACAAAATTCCACCATCAATACCCATATATTGCTACTTGTGTTTAGATTTTCTAGACAATTACGGGTTAAAGAAACTCAAAACTAGCGATCAGATTATGAATTAACGATTTAATTTCGAACTTAAACAATTAACAAATAATTCATGTCCCAATATTAGCATAGTAGAGATTAAACAATAACGAAAATAATTGCGAAAAAATAAACTATTTCATCAATTATAAGTTCATGTTCCGGGCGTCAAAATCACCCTCAATCGATAATAATTTGGATATTCATGTTAATCATGTTCTTAATAATAAAATACAAAGCTTAAACTTGATTAAAAGAAGAAAAGTTGATAATTAAACCCAGGAAACTAACAAGTTGTTGTTGTTGTTGGTAACTGAACGCAGGCAGAACTGGTGGTATAAAGTGTTTCAATTTAAACGAGCTCTTTGAGGAATTTTCTCGAACACTTTGCAGGCGTCCAAATCGGTGGAAGACTTCTTTATATAGATCCTTCCCTGCGATCTTTAGCCTCAAGGCTCAAATACGATAGACATACCACTTTCCTAATTCAATACAACTCTAGTTTCCATCCAAAACCATTCATTCGTCATTAAATCCAACGACTATAGCTCCCCTTTCTCGTTGTTTCCTTGTCGTGAAACTCTTTCCAACTCTTTCCTAATCTCATGATGATACTCATGAATCTGAACTTCCCAAAAACTAACTTACCCTTACCGGAATTAACTCCAGATCAAACCCAATTCAGTCCCAAAACTCTGCCGCTGAACCATGGCTGCAACACTTCCTCATTCACTGAATTCTTGGCTTGTACTTGCTTCTAAAACCCAATCGAGAATACCCATATGAACCATGGCAGTAACACACCTAAACTGACTGAATTTGACTTAAAAACTTGAACCCAAATTAGCCTGCAATTCGAGCTATAACAACCACACAGACTCAAGCATCTCTATATCCATGTTAGTAAACCTGACCTTACCGTTGGCAGATAACCATCGTGACCGGCTGAATCTCGGCGAAGACCCAGTTGTCTCTCCTCACAATTCATTCCATTCATGGCATTAGTAGCAGCATCTCTTGTTGAAGTTGTTGGCTCATTTCAACTCAAGGGTAGTAGCAAATCCATCTTCTTTCTTCTTCTTGAACTCGACTCACAAAAACAGAGTCATCTATAACAATTCACCAAATACTTACCACTGCATACATCCCCCATATTGTGACCTATCTCTTAGCAAACTCACGAACCATGAATTGGTCGATGGCATACTAGATCTTGCACCAGCAGTGGTTTACGGCATCCTGAAATCTCCCTCTCAGCTCAATATACTGGTTTCTAAAAGGATTTATTCTTTCTCAACTGCACATGTGTGAGATCCACTCACCATTTTGTGGTCTAAATTAGACGCACTCCTTCCATTTCAGCTGTACATGGACGTCCGAGCCACATAGCTCATGATAAGCCCATTATCTTCGAACAGTCTGAGCACCACCAATGTCTTGTTGTCTTCGAACTAATGAATTCATAGACATGAGCTTTCAGCGAGTATAATGATACGGTCCATTTCAACGCTTTTTCTTCCTTTTTGTAAATTCAAGCTATTATACCTAGAAATATAAAAACAAACGTAATATACAGAATTTATAAGAAAAATAATAAAGAAAACATACTCAATTGATACTAATTAAAGTATTTAGACATTTATTAATGATTTTTCGGAAAAATTTTGTTATAGGGCAGAAAGTTCTTTTATTCCATTCTTATCTTAAGTTGTTTCCTAGTAAACTTAGGTCCCGATGGGTTGGACTATTTGTTGTTACAAATGTGTTTCCTCATGGTAGTTGAGATTTCTGGTCCAAAAACAATGAAATTTTTTAAGGTGAACGGTCATCGACTGAAACAATACTATGAGCAATCTGTGACAGAGAATCAAGAAGTCATAAAGCTAAGTTATTTACCTTCTCTGGAGGAGTAGTTGGAGTAAAGAGTCAGGATGATGACTTTAAACCAAGCGTTGCATGGGAGGTAACATTGGTTTAGTATCTCTTGTACCTTTTCTTGTTATTTCTTTTAACTTTTCGTATCATTATAGGATTTCCCACCTTGAATTTTCCATTGGAAGAGTCAATTTATATTGAGGACAATGTAGCGTTTAAGTGTGGGGAGTGGTTAAGCATATAGTTTTTAGAATTTTTAGTATTCACTTTCGTAGGTAGAATTTTTTTTTTTTTTAAATTTCTTGTACTTTTTTGCATGAACCTCCAACTTTTAGATATTTTAGAGTCACTTTGTATACTTTTAACCTATGCAGTCAATTTCGGCCGAAATGGCCGAAATTTCGGGTTTCGGGACGAAACCGAAACATTTTGGGCATTATCGGCGAAACGAAATTTAAGCGAAAATTTCGCCGAAATTATGGAAAATCGGTATTTCGGCCGATATTATAGAAAATGTCCGATATTGCCGAAATGGATTGCTGGCCGTTGGATGAGAATTTTGTTTTAATCCAACGTCTTCGATTCGTCTTCAACCTTCCCAAACAATATGCAGTCTATCACTCCATCTTCGTTTTTCCTCTCCTGTTTCAAGCATCCGGCAACTCCAGAAGAAGGTGAGTTACAGAAGAAGGTGAGTTACAGAAGAAGAAGGTATGTTCTTTCTTTTATTTCTTTTCTGTTCTGTTTGATTCGATGAATAAGAAGAGGTGAGTTACAGAAGGATCTTCTTTTGCTGTTCTGTTGTGTTTTGATTTGATGAACTAATTAATTAGGACGAACCCATCATTCTCAATACCCAATTTCTTCTCTAGATGCGTATAACCTGGCTTCTACAGAATCTTGATCCTTAGAACCCATCATTCTCAATACCCCAGAGTCCCAGACAGACCAAAAAATCCTTGATAGTATTGCTAGGGTTTGTTCAATTCAACTTGATATTGTTTTGATTATTACTTTAAAAGCCTAATTATAATAAAATTTTAATATCTTATTGTTTTGATTATTACTTTGATTATTGTTTTTTATGTTAACTGCTCTGGTTCTTATTAAGCATTGTACAGAAGATGCCAACATGATCTGCTGTTGATTTATTTTTGGACATTTTTGGATTGCTTTAGTATATTAGTAGAAGACATTCTTGTTTCTATTCATTAAGTTTTACTCCAATGACTTTATCCATTGCCAATACACACAATTACACAACATAGTAATACACAAGTATAGTCTTTCTCACCAAAGTTGCTGTGAGAAGCAATTGGAAAGATAAAGTTTGAACAACAAGCTATGATTGTGCTAATAGGGTCTAATTGCAGTGAGTGCAGTAAATGAATTGCCATTCTGAATGGGTAATTGCTACCTTAAAGACTAGACAAACCTAACTACGCCTATGAAATTCCTACTGACAGAAGTAAGCTGCCACTTTTCTAGTCTCATCTTGCTCACCATTACCACCTTCTCCTCCAGTAAAAGATAAAACATCTTTGTGTTGCTTGTGTCTTGCTGTGTTAGGTTGATTGTATACTTTATTTTAGAAATTATTATGCTTGGTTTTTATTCATTTACTGTGCAACAAGCATGAATTCCTTCAGAAGGTGTTGGAAAATGGACTTTTATGCTGTTTTGTAAAGCATCATGGCTATTTATCTGCAGGGCCAACAAAGGCCAGCCTGACTGTGCACAGAATCCTCCTGCTTGAGCAGTACCGTTTTGGTCAAGAAAGTACATCCGGAGCATCTTATCAAGTCCAGCTGCATGGAATAGCTCACCAGGTATGATCTCAAAATGGATTTTAGTGAGATACTTTACAGATCTCAATGATAATGCTTAAAAGGGCTATCTTAGCTGATCTCTCGTTCTCTTTAGAAAACGCATGCCTATCAGCTCAAACAGTGAACCATTAGTTAGCTAAATGACTTCACCTATATTTTATTAAAGGACTTAAGAGTGAAACAACCTAACATGTGTTTTTTAATTAGGGCAATGCCACAACTGACCTAAATCTCTGTATAGAAAAAGGACCGAGCCACAACTGACCTAAATCTCTTTAGCCAGCTGCATCCTACCTCACAATATTTTTGTTGTTTCTGACTTTGGACTGTATGGGTCTCTGTACTAGTTAGTTTAGGGTGTTGTTTAAAGATTAGGCTGACCTAACTTTGTTTCCATGTAATCTCCCAAATAACAGAAATATCCATACCCTTTTTTTTGTCATTTATTTCTCTGAAGAATTATCAACTTTAGAACAACAGCTAGAATTTTTTAGAGTCAATAGCAAGCAGTCTTTTTCAACTCCTGTTCTCTTCCCATTGATGGCTCGTCACTGTTTCCATATTTTGGCCTCCAGTTTCCAATTGTTACTCTTCTCCTTCATATGGTTTATTAAGTTTCTTTTTCGTTAACTACTCCGCAGGTCGACAAATTGAAGGTTTTATCATAATCTCTTGCTAGTTCTACATCCAAAGCAGAAAAGCAAATTTCAGAACACAGGTCTGAAATGACGTAAATTTTCTATTTTTTAAAATGTCCATCAGTTATATTGATTCTATTTTAAGAGATGATTTATATTCCTTTTTTTTGACTTATGATATTGTATAATAGTACTAAAAACAGTGTGTTCTTTAATATGTGCTCATTTTTTGTTTTGTTTGCTCCATCTCATTCATTTTCCAGGTTCAGGACACTTGTGATTATGGATTCTTCTAATGCATCAAATTCATGCACTACACCCTCTACATGTGGCTCATTGTTGCCTTCATCGTCTACACAAACCAAAGACACACCAACTAAAGAAAATCCATCCAAAGATATAGCATGGCAATGGGGTGAAAAGAGAGATCCAAATCATCCAACCTGGGTTACTTGTTTGTTATGTTTGAAAGAAATCCGTGGTGGTGGAATCACTAGGCTTAAGGATCATATCTTACAGAAGTCAGGGAATGTTAAACCATGTGGTAGTGCAACACCTGATATTATCAACAAACTTAATCAGGAGAATTCTGTAAAGAGGACCAAAAAAGAAATCCGGGCTACTGTTGATTTATTGTATGATCATGCAAACTCAGGTGAAGGATCTGATGCTTCAACTGATGTTGAGGTGCAAGAAAAAGAGGCCAGTGGTAGTAGACTAGTTGTACAAACTAAGAAGAAACAACGAATAGGCCAAAGTAAT
>JAJJMC010032646.1:12500-18914 GCA_023531435.1 Papaver californicum | reverse complement strand
TTTTTTTTCATTCCTGAGGAAGTGCATATCTTATCCGGATCTTCTTCCATAATGGTACGGAATAATAGTATTATTGGAATCGATACACGAATCACCTTAAATATAAGAAGCCGTGTAGGGGGATTAGTCCGAGTGGAGAGAAAAAAAAAAAGGATTGAACTGAAAATCTTTTCTGGAGATATCCATTTTCCTGGAGAGACAGATAAGATATCCTGGCATAGCGGCATCTTAATACCACCGGGAACAGGAAAAAAAAATGCCGCGGATTCAAAAAAATGGAAAAATTGGATCTATGTCCAACGGATCACACCTATAAAGAAAAAGTTTTTTGTTTTGGTTCGACCCGTAGTCACATATGAAATAGCGGACGGGATAAATTTAGCAACGCTTTTCCCCCACGACCTGTTGCAGGAAAGAGATAATGTGCAACTTCGAGTTGTCAATTATATTCTTTATGGAAATGGAAAACCAATTCGAGGGATTTATCACACAAGTATTCAATTAGTTCGAACTTGTTTAGTATTGAATTGGAACCAAGATAAAAAAGGTTCGTCTATAGAGGAGGTTCATGCTTCTTTTGTTGAAGTAAGGGTAAACAACCTGATTCGCTATTTCATAAGAATGGACTTAGTGAAGTCCCCTATTTCGTATACCAGAAAAAGAAATGATCGGAGGGGGGCAGGATTAATATGGATCCCGGATAATGGATCAGATCGTACTAACCTCAATCCATTTTCGTTTTATTCCAAGGCAAGGATTCAACAAGCATTTACCCAACATCAAGGAACTATTCGTGCGTTGGTAAATCGAAATAAGGAATCCCAACCTTTGATCATTTTGTCATCATCTAATTGTTCTCGAATGGGTCCATTCAACGGTGTTAAATATAATGACAGTGTGACAACAAAAGAATCAATGAAAAGGGATCCCCTAATTTCCATTCGAAATTCATTGGGTCCTTTAGGGATTGTGCCTAAATTTGTGAATTTTTCTTCTTATCATTTAATAACTCATAATCAGATCTTGGTAAAAAAATATTTGCTACTTGACAATTTAAAACAGACTTTCCAAGGACTTAAATATTATTTAATGGACGAAACTGGGAGAATTTATAATCCCAATCTAGGAAGTCACATCATTTTGAATCCATTAAATTTGAATTGGTTTTTTCTCCAGCACGATTATTGTGAAGAGACAGCGACAATAATTAACCTTGGACAATTTATTTGTGAAAATGTATGTATATCCAAATATGGACCCCGCCTCAAAGCGGGTCAGGTTCTAATTATTCGTGTTGGCTCTTTAGTAATAAGATCGGCCAAACCCTACTTGGCTACGCCAGGAGCAACCGTCCATGGACATTATGGTGAAACCCTTTCTGAAGGAGATACATTAGTTACATTTATCTATGAAAAATCGAGATCAGGTGATATAACGCAGGGTCTTCCAAAAGTGGAACAGGTTTTAGAAGTGCGCTCGCTTGATTCAATATCAATGAACCTAGAAAAAAGGGTTGAAGGTTGGAACGAACGTATAACAAGAATTCTTGGAATTCCTTGGGGGTTTTTGATTGGCGCAGAGTTAACCATAGCACAAAGTCGTATCTCTTTGGTTAATAAGATTCAAAAAGTTTATCGATCCCAGGGGGTGCAAATCCACAATAGGCATATCGAGATTATTGTGCGTCAAATAACATCAAAAGTTTTGGTTTCGGAAGATGGAATGTCTAATGTTTTTTCACCCGGAGAACTTATTGGATTGTTGCGAGCGGAACGAACGGGACGAGCTTTGGAAGAAGCGATCTGTTATAGAGCCGTCTTATTGGGAATAACGAGGGCGTCTCTGAATACTCAAAGTTTCATATCCGAGGCGAGTTTTCAAGAAACTGCTCGAGTTTTAGCAAAAGCCGCTCTACGAGGTCGTATCGATTGGTTGAAAGGTCTGAAAGAGAACGTTGTTCTGGGGGGGATGATACCTGTTGGTACCGGATTCAAAGGATTAGTGTATCATTCAAGGCAACACAGCAATATCCCTTTTGAACTAAAAAAGAATAACCTATTCCGAGGGGGGTTTAGAGATATTTTGTTCCAACACAAAGAATTATTTGATTCTTACATCCCAAAGAATATCCACGATCCATCAGAACAATTATTTACGGGATTTAATGATTCCTAAGAGCGGATTAATCCTTTTAACTTAACTTTAAACTATCTGGTCTAAAGATAATAGTGAATAGAAAGGAATTTATGGCTTGGCCCGTGTATCAACGGCCAATCTCTGGTAAAAGGTTCCATCGGAACAATTCTTTATTTAGTATTTAGGGTATCTCATCTCTTAAAAAAAAGGGAAGCGTGGGGAGAAATGACAAAAAGATATTGGAACATTAATTTGGAAGAGATGATGGAAGCAGGAGTTCATTTTGGTCATGGTACTAGGAAATGGAATCCTAGAATGGCACCTTACATCTCTGCAAAGCGTAAAGGTATTCATATTACAAATCTTACTAGAACTGCTCGCTTTTTATCAGAAGCTTGTGATTTAGTTTTTGATGCAGCAAGTAAAGGAAAGCAATTCTTAATAGTTGGTACTAAAAATAAAGCAGTTGATTCAGTAGCATCGGCTGCAATAAGGGCTCGGTGTCATTATGTTAATAAAAAATGGCTCGGTGGCATGTCAACGAATTGGTCCACTACAGAAACGAGACTTCATAAGTTCAGGGATTTGAGAGCGGAACAAAAGAAGGGAAGACTCAACCGCCTTCCGAAACGAGATGCAGCAATGTTGAAGAGACAATTATATCACTTGCAAACATATCTGGGTGGGATCAAATATATGACGGGGTTACCTGATATTGTAATCATCGTTGATCAGCAAGAAGAATATACGGCTCTTCGAGAATGTGTAACTTTGGGAATTCCAACGATTTGTTTAATCGATACAAATTGTGACCCGGATCTCGCAGATATTTCGATTCCAGCCAATGATGACGCTATAGCTTCAATCCGATTAATCCTTAACAAATTAGTATTCGCCATTTGTGAGGGCCGTTCTAGCTATATCCCAAATCGTTGATTAATAATAAGATAAGTCAATTACTTCGAGAACTCCATAGATTTTTTGAATCGGTTACTATATTCTGAATACCAAAAAAGAGATAAAAAAGCTGGGGATATTATGTGATTACTTGATATCCGAAAAATATGATTCAAGTAGACGAGTTGAGAAAGAGATAGTGGAATCAAAATAATTCCTTTTTTAGTTCTATTTCTGCCAGAGGACAATATGAATGTGCTACCATGTTCCGTCAACACATTAAAAGGGCTATACGATATATCCGGTGTGGAAGTAGGCCAACATTTCTATTGGCAAATAGGTGGTTTCCAAGTCCATGCCCAAGTCCTTATTACGTCATGGGTCGTAATTGCTATCTTATTAGGTTCAGCTGCTATAGCTGTTCGGAACCCACAAACTATTCCGACCAATGGTCAGAATTTCTTCGAATATGTCCTTGAATTCATTCGAGACTTGAGCAAAACTCAGATTGGAGAAGAGTATGGTCCTTGGGTTCCCTTTATTGGAACTATGTTCCTATTTATTTTTGTTTCTAACTGGTCAGGGGCTCTTTTACCTCGGAAAATAATACAGTTACCTCATGGGGAGTTAGCCGCACCTACGAATGATATAAATACTACCGTTGCTTTAGCTTTACTCACGTCCGTGGCATATTTCTATGCGGGTCTTACCAAAAAAGGGTTGGGTTATTTCGGTAAATACATTCAACCAACTCCAATCCTTTTACCAATTAACATCCTAGAAGATTTCACAAAACCCTTATCACTAAGTTTTCGGCTTTTCGGGAATATATTGGCTGATGAATTAGTAGTTGTTGTTCTTGTTTCTTTAGTACCTTCAGTGGTTCCTATACCTGTCATGTTTCTTGGATTATTTACAAGCGGGATTCAAGCTCTTATTTTTGCAACTTTAGCCGCGGCTTATATAGGCGAATCCATGGAGGGTCATCATTAACTAGCTTTTCTGATTGATATTCGGGAATTTAAAATAAAGGAAAGAGATCTAAAAGATCTTTTTCCTAAGATTCTTGGCCGATTGATGTCATACCCCCACTTCTATTTGTTCATTCAATTACAATATTAGAATTATATTAGGGTTCATAATTTGAATCCAAATTGTTATGCTATCTAACTTTGATTGTGATTAAACAAAAAACGATGTTTCTATAGAACGATGGATTGGCATTTAAATTTTTTTAATTCAAGGATTGTCCAAAATTCGAATTAATTCCATGCAATTTCATCAACCAAATCCTGATATTGTATTGATATGTAATGATTCGGGCTAATGATAATGAACCAACCAACCCGCCCATTTGGATTCATACGGGATAATGATAACTAAAGGGCAAAGAGGAAGTGACAAATGGGCTTCATAAAAAATAGGTTAGGGGATCGACTTAGGTATATGTAATGGCTATAAACCTATTGTTGTGTATGTTTTTTCTAGAATTCGAATGCATATAGGATGAGAATTCAATAGTTGGTTTACACTATGGAAGAAACATATGTATATGTGATATTAGATATTGACTAGTTATATATGAACTATCCATAGATCTTATTTCCTTTACGATCCCACTCTGAATTTCGATGAGGATTCCAATAGAAGTCCTTCCATTTCGTCTGTGACGAATGAATAAACACATGAAACCAAGAGCATATAGTATAGAAGAGAAAAATAACGAAGAATTGAAAGAATGCTTTGGAACTAAGAAATGGAAGAGCTTTATGGATTGCTAATTGATAAAGACTCGATGGATGGGAACTAAAAACGAGAAATCGAAGTAGTTCTGACGATTCAATAATATAATTACTTCAATTGGATATATGTTAGTAATGGAATCATAAGGCATTATTTATTGGTTGATTGTATCATTAACCATTTATTTATTTTGGTGCGAGGAGCTTACCATGAATCCACTGATTTCTGCCGCTTCCGTTATTGCTGCTGGATTGGCCGTAGGGCTTGCTTCTATTGGACCTGGAGTTGGTCAAGGTACTGCTGCGGGACAAGCCGTAGAAGGTATTGCGAGACAACCAGAGGCGGAGGGTAAAATACGAGGTACTTTATTGCTGAGTCTGGCTTTTATGGAAGCTTTAACAATTTATGGCTTGGTTGTGGCATTAGCACTTTTATTTGCGAATCCTTTTGTTTAATCCTAAGAATTTGAAAGTTTTTTTCTCCATTTTATTGCCCTGGATTTCCTACCTGCTTTTTTGAATTCTATCAAGATTTTACTCTTACAATCACTTTTTTTTGAGACAATATCCGTGGGAAGGACTGATTTGAGGATGAGGAATTAGCAGACCTACTCGCTTTCTTCCTTCCCGTTCTTAGTCCAACGAAACCCTTTTTTTTTAGAAAGCGTTGCAAAAGATGAGGTATTTCACGACTGACATGAGATCTGGACCTAATTCTAATAAGTGTGTTTTTGAGTGGGAACCTCAAATGAAATAAAAAAAATGCAAAATGGAATAATAAAATCTATGTAAAAAAAAAGGAAATCAAAAATTAATCAAACAATAAAAAAAGGGACGAATTGATACAAACTCTGTTTTATTTTGTTAGTCCTATCTATAAGAGGAGATCATATGAAAAATGTAACCGATTCTTTCGTTTCTTTGGGTCACTGGCCATCCGCCGGGAGTTTCGGGTTTAATACCGATATTTTAGCAACAAATCCAATAAATCTAAGTGTAGTACTTGGCGTATTGATCTTTTTTGGAAAGGGAGTGTGTGCGGGTTGTTTATTTCAAGAATAGGCTGGATCTAACCAGCTGCACTTTCTTTTTTCTTTAGAACTAAACTAAGTAAATGAAGGGTGCACGATCTCGCGAATTACTTCTGAAAAAGTAAAGAAATCATATGTAAGAACCATAGCATTTCGCGACTCATTGGTAAAGTAAATACACTTTGATTCTCTATCAACCAATAATGTGGAACTATTAACATGGTTAAAGCTAAACCGTTTGAAGTCTAGGCGCTACATGGTACTCTTTCTACCACTATGTTAGTATGGAAATGGTTTCAAAAAAAGTTGGCAATTTATTCGATATAGAACACTCATATCGATAAAACGATTTGAACCTGTTACTGGAAAAAGGAAGGATCCCTTTTTTCAATGCCGAATCGACGACCTATGTATTAAAGTAAGAAGCATTTTTTGGATTTTCAGAAAAAAATATAAACAACTTTGCCGATAATTACAGATTTTTGTCTGGTCGGAAGAGTCCTCCAAATATTATGGTCGTGGATCAATGATCCGTTTTGATATTTTGGAATACGAACAGAGAAGAGAGGATAGGCTCATTACATAAAAAATATGGAATCCCCTATAAG
>JAJJMC010032646.1:2500-10000 GCA_023531435.1 Papaver californicum | reverse complement strand
CTAATTCAAAACCGAACATGAAACTTTGGTTTCATTCGGCTCCTTTATGGAAAATGGATAGATTCCAAAATCTAAGTTGTAAAAAAAATTTTGACCCATAACACCTATGTTAGCTTTTTTGTCTGAATGCATTCAAAACAACTCGCTTTATAGATGATCCCTCTAGAAGGGGGTAATTCTAACAAATACTTCTAGTTATTTCGTTCTCTATTTCTACTGTGCGAATCCTGAGGAAAAGAGTTGTGTTTCCACCGAGCTGAAACAATATGTTGATGGCCCTAGTAAAACAAAGTCATCATTTAATAGCTATTTCGCTTCAATTTCCCTTCTACAAAGAAAAAAAGGAAGATCTAGTTACGATTGAAATACACTTTTTTCTTCATCCATGGACCCTTTATTCATACTCATTTAATTGGAAGTTTTGATCCAACTAAAAAAAATTATGCTTCGCAATTCCATAATCCAATTTTCCATTTTAAATTGACCCTTGGATACAAATCACGAGAATGTATATTCTTCCTCAAATCTGTCATTGAGAGGTAAAGGATAAAATCCTTTTAAGAAAGAAAGTTTTTGATCGGAATACAAATTAACCGAAAGACCCCTTAACTATTTAAGGGATTAATAGAACGAATCACACTTTTACCACTAAACTATACCCGCTACAATTGATTATTGTATATGAATGGAATCTTTGTCGAACAAGGGAATCCTACATAATCAAGATAGGATCAGAATAGAATTATTAAATTGGAGCGTTGACGCTTTTTGTCGGGAGAACTTGATGAGGTAGGAAAAGAAGTCTTATTAAACAAAAGGGTTATATCTTTTTATTTTGCTGGGCTGGGGGGTTCTTTAAAGAAAGAGCCACTGAAGTCACAAAAAATTGTGTAAGAATCCGTAGCTCCGTTTTTTCAACCCTCCAATCCTTTAGAAGAAAATACAAAATTTTCTCAAAAAAGAGAGAAAGTTTGACTCTTTCATTTTTTGAAAATACCCTTTCCCTATTTATTTTATTCATATTCCGCCGGTAAATTTTAGGAATTCGAGCCAATCAACTGGATCTAGTATAAAAACCCGGAGTCTTTTTTATGGACTCAACTCAAGTCTTCAAATAAAGACTGCCCTTGAAGAAATAACGAAATTAGAGTTATAATATTAAGAAATAGGATAGGTCCCTCTTTTTCCAAATTGATAAAAAAAGCAAAGACACTTCTATCCTATACCATAAGATTGGAAATAGTCTTACGTGTTCCTGTCGTTGTTGTTTCAATAACAAGTATTTTTGTTTTCAAATCAGAGAAATGAGTTGATCCATCATTCATTGCGTTGGAATAAAGTAAGAAATGGCCCGGCTAGGTACTGACCAGGCCGGGGAATAAAAGGAGCTTTCGGCTAAAAAAGGGGGGATATTTTTTTTCTTTCTATGGAAGATATACCCATTATCGAAATGAAATTCGAGTTGGATTGCTAATCCAATTTGTATCTATCTTATCTATCTATAGAATAAAGTGAAAGAAAAAATAAAGACTTTTTGGCTTCAAGCGTAACCGTAACATAGTAATTTTTTCAATTTGGAGAGATGGCTGAGTGGACTAAAGCGGCGGATTGCTAATCCGTTGTACGATTTATTTGTACCGAGGGTTCGAATCCCTCTCTTTCCGTTTCCTCCGATGACTTTCTTTTTTTTGCATTCAAAAAAAGATCGAGACCTTTTCATTGCATTTTATCTTATTTTCTCATAGTTAAATGTCTGGAATAAAAAAAAAAAGAAAATGAATAAACCAACAAGCAAGAAAAAAGCTTTTTCCTCTTTTTTATTCCTCACGTCCAGGATTACGTCCTGGATCATTAGATAGGAATCCGAAGATAAAAAGAGAAACAAAGAATATCACTACTGTGTAAACAAAGAGTTTGAGAGTAAGCATTACACAATCTCCAAGATCATTTTTGTAAAAAAAGGGAATAGACTATCCTTTTTTATACCACATATCCTCTTTTTACACCAAGAAACGAAGTAGTTTCTCGAAAAGAAAGTAATTTTTCGAAATTCGTTTGTAATAAGATTCTTTCGTTACGGAAACGCTTTTTTATGACACAATTCTATATTATATTGTGGGGGACCCTAAATTGAATAGGGCCCTTGAAGTAGAAGGTCAAGTTGGGGAGGTGATCAAGATTTCTCGCAATTATCCAAGAATTCAAATGTTTGGATCGAGGGTTCAGAATATAAGACTTAGCTGATCTTATTAATTGTTAGACTCTTTTTTTATCAAAAAATCATACATGTTTGTAGGACAGTAGTAAAAAAATATCATCGAAAACTTACAGCAGCTTGCCAAACAAGGGCTAAGAGAAGAAAGAGCACAGGTATTACTGGCATAACATCTACAATTGGATTAAAAAAAGCATAAGCCTCGGGCAATTTGGCGAAGAAAAAACTACTCGAATGAAGGGCAGAATTAAGACAGATACAGATCAAACTAAAGATATTAAGCATAACAAACATTTCCTTCTTGGAGATAATTGTATTTTGATTGAGTCATTGATATTAAGGAAAAAAAGGAAGAAAGTAAGGTAGATTCAAATTCTTCTTTTTTTTTACTTGCTCAATCACAAATCCTTCAATTCTCAACCGAGAACAGAAGGAGTCATACTTTCATACAATATCTTAATTGAATTCTATGTAATGATCAATAAATTAAGTTAAATTCTACAACTATATGCATTAAATCCTAGCAACAATCTACTCTATTCCATAGAGATTTGGGTGGGAATTGACGAATAAACAATACGGATATTAGTGTTTATTGGTGTCAAATATAAATATAAATGGGGCGTGGCCAAGCGGTAAGGCAACGGGTTTTGGTCCCGCGACTCGGAGGTTCGAATCCTTCCGTCCCAGAGCAGTCCAATTAGGTTCAAAGTGTAATGTTGAATAAAATCGAATCTTTTTTTCTGAGTTCTACTGATTCTTTTCTGAATCATATCTTACCCTTTTTCTCGCAAAACAACCCAGGGCAAATGACATGCCGATAGAGCGAGATCTATTTCCTATCCTACCTGGCCAGGAAATAGCTCAATAGTTGAATTCAAAAATGAGATGGGCTCTTCCGCGTCTGCCTGTTCCATCGATATTCCTAGTTGCTTAGAAAGACTTTATGGTCTATATCCATAAAAAAAAAAAGAACGCATTCAAAGTGAAAATGCGAAAAAGCTCTACCTTACCCCCCTATCACTAAAGTAAATAGTGGAGTCCAGTTATTAGTTATTAATTCTCTGTGGATCTTGGAAGTCTAAACTAAACAAGAAGGGGCTCTTGGGACTAATTGAATTTTCATTCCATCACCGAGATAATGATTCATTCAAAATAGATGGGTGATTGAGTCGGAAATGAGATATCTATTAAACCTTTTTAACTACAGGCTATGATCTGATTACTAAATCCTTTAATTGATTTCACGATCAAATAATCAAAATTCTATTGAAATAGAAAATTTGAAAAACGAAACGCTTTTCATGATGTTTTATCAATCTTTGGTTCTCGAAGAGATGTGAGATTTGTTAACTTTAATTCTATCAACTCATTTCTGGCCTTTCCAGTTCATTGGACTCGTTTCTTTGGTTAATACTTAATATTCATTTTGTTCCGGTATTAGAAATATAATGAAAGACCCTTCTTTTTTTTAGTTAGGTGTTTTGTTTTTAGCTTAGTTGTTCGAGAAAGGTTGAATCTTTCATGATTGATGGTCTTGAACAATCTGTTCTGTTGAAGATGCAGATTAAAGAAAAGCGTTTTTTTCTTCATTTTCTTTATTAATTCTTTTGCTCATAGAATAAAAGATAGGGTTAATTAAATTGAATCCTTTGCGGAGACTTCTCCAGAAAAAAGGACCTTTCCATATAGAAAAAGAAAGTATGAAAGTATAGATTACTATGTACCGATTGAACTAATGACTATTCATGATTCCATATTGAATCAATTCCATACCGGCTCCAAACTAGAGGAAAGTTATGGTAAAACTTCGTTTAAAACGATGTGGTAGAAAGCAACGTGCGACTTGAAGGACATGATCGGTTGTGGATTCTTACATCCACCATTTTATATAGGAATGAAGGTGCTCTTGGCTCGACATAGTTTGTTCTGTTCCACTAGAACAATCCCTTTTTGCTGGGTTGTAAATAGTACATGATGGAGCTCGAGTAGAAAGTATTGATTCATTTCTCAGGGGCAAGGGTCTAGGGTTAGTGTCAATCAATAAGTCGGAACAACTTCGTAAGTATATCTTCAATATAGAAATAGAAAGGATCCAATTCGAGCAAACGTTTCAAAAAAAGGAAATTCTTTTCTTGGAATTGTCAAAAAACGAAACTATTTTGATCAAAACAAAAGTGTATCGCATGGGAATCAATCCTTCATCTGATTCTTCGATAGAAAGAAATCACAAAAGGTATGTTGCTGCCGTTTTGAAAGATTAAATATCACCGAAGTAATGTCTAAACCCAATGATTCAAAGCAACGATAAAGGATCCCGGAACAAGAAAACACCATTTTCTGTTGTCTCAACAATAGGTTCGGTCAGGGCGAGGAATAAAAAATGGACTCTAAACAAGACAAAGCAAGGGGGTTAGAGACAGCTCAATAAATAAAATGCCTAAGCTTAAGGATTTTCCTTTGAGCTCTTTGATAATTATACAACTTGAGTTATGAGTACGAATGTTTTTTCTTTTCTGCGGGAAGGAAGAAAAAAAGGAATTCAAAAAAAGTCTAATGGATTTTATTATTTTCTCAATCTATTTGGAACTATATACATAAATTCAAATCATTCTTTCTCGAGCCGTACGAGGAGAAAACCTCCTATACGTTTCTAGGGGGGGCGTTGTTCATCTACATCTATCCCAATGAGCCATCTATCGAATCGTTGCAATTGATGTTCGATCCCGAAGAGAAGGAAGAGATCTTCGAAAAGTGGGTTTTTACGATCCGATAAAGAATCAAACTTATTCAAACGTTCCCGCTATTCTCTATTTCCTTGAAAAAGGCGCTCAACCCACAGGAACCGTTCATGATATTTCAAAGAAGGCAGAGGTGTTTAAGGAACTTCTTCCCGGTAATCAAACGAACTTTAAATAATGAACAAAGATAAAGAAAGTGAGGGTTCCATAATGTGAACTTCCTGGAATTTCTTCTTTTTTCACTCTTTTTTTTTTGTTCTATTTATACGAATTTACTATTAGATTGCTTTCATATAATCCCATATTATCGATTCTCGAATATTATCGATTCTCGAAATAATGAAATATTTTTTCTTGATATGGTTTGGTTTTTGTTAGGATGACACCAAGAAAAGGGGGTTAAGCTTGCTTATTGTCCCTTTTGTTATATTCGGGTTTTGTCTTTTTTTCTTTATGTTTTCAACGTTCATATTGACAATAGTGTATTGAACAAATATAATTGGATCGTGGATAAATGGATCTATTTATCCACGTCCCATAAGTTTTGTTTTTTACTTCAAAAAAAGTGCTCGTTAGATTTGCTGTAACACAAGAGGACCCTTTTTTATGAAAAAATAGACAAATAAAGGAGAATCTCTCTTTTTTTATCTGGGAATTTCTTCTATTTTCATATGATTTGTTCATTTTTATATTCCGAATCGGTCCTAAAAACCTTTTGTCGATTTGTTGCTAGTTTAATCCTTTG
Organism: Papaver californicum; assembly: GCA_023531435.1. Lineage (NCBI taxonomy): Eukaryota > Viridiplantae > Streptophyta > Magnoliopsida > Ranunculales > Papaveraceae > Papaver > Papaver californicum. Next base: position 4,299 of record JAJJMC010032646.1, on the reverse strand, counting down.
ATGTGGCCGTTCAATCTAATCTATTTCTTTTTTTATTTCGATCATATCTACACACCATAATTACATTATTTGGGTTGCTAACTCAACGGTAGAGTACTCGGCTTTTAAGTGCGGCTAGATTCTTTTACACATTTGGATGAAGCAACGGATTCGTCCATACCATTGGTAAAGTTTGTAAGACCACGACTGATCCTGAAAGGGAATGAATGGAAAAAATAGCATGTCGTATCAATGCAAAACTCTGAGAATTCTTCATCCTTACCAGATCGGTACAAAATATTGTTTGAATTCTTGGAGCGTGACAAAAGAAATTCACGGATGGGTCGAGTGAATAAATGGATAGAGCCATACGGCTCCAATTATAGGTAAATAAAAAGCAACGGGCTTTTGTTCTTAATTTGAATGATTACCCGATCTAATTATACGTTAAAAATATATTAGTGCCTAACGCGGTAAAAGGTTCTCCTATAAGTGGATTATCTATTTTTTTATAAATCCTAACTATTCACTATATCTTCATTATAGTATGGAGGGGAGACGAATGTGTAGAAGAAGGGGTATATTGATAAAGATTCATTTTTTCCAAAATCAAAAGAGCGATCGGGTTGCAAAAATAAAGGATTTCTAACCATTATCAATTGGATTAAAAAAGGGAGGATCCGTTGATTAGCCTATCTGTATCCGAGGTGTCTAGTCTTTTATTACTATATACCTTGTTTTGACTGTATCGCACTATGTATCATTTGTGAACCCAAGAAATCCTTTGCCTTTGTTTCAAATCGAATTTCAAATGAAGGAATTAGAAGCATATTCCAAAATAGATAGATCTCGGCAACAAGACTTCCTATATCCACTTCTATTTCAGGAGTATATTTATGCACTTGCTCATGATCATGGTTTAAATGGATCAATTCTTTATGAATCCGTGAAAAATGTAGGTTATGATAATAAATCCAGTTCACTGCTTGTGAAACGTTTAATTACTCAAATGTATCAACAGAAACATTTTCCTTTTTTGAGTTCGACAAATGTTTCTAAACAAAAAAATTTTGTTGCGCACAACCCAAATGTTTATTATCAAATGATATCCGAGGGGCTTGCAGTCATAGTAGAAATTCCATTTTCACTACGATTAGTATCTTTTCTAGAAGGAAAGGATAGAAAATCTCAAAATTTACGATCAATTCATTCAATATTTCCTTTTTTAGAGGATAAATTATCACATTTAACTCATGTGTCAGATATACTAATACCCTACCCTGTCCATCTGGAAATCTTGGTTCGAATCCTACGCTCTTGGATACAAGATGTCCCCTCTTTGCATTTATTGCGATTCTTTCTCCATGAGTATCGTAATTGCTATAGTCTTATTACTAAAAAAAAAGAAATTTCCTTTTTTTCAAAGGGGAATCAACGCTTTTTCTTCTTCCTATATAATTCTCATGTATATGAATGCGAATCCATATTCTTTTTTCTCCGTAAACAATCTTTTCGTTTACGATCAACATCTTTTAGAATCCTTCTTGAGCGAATAAATTTCTATGGAAAAATGGAGCATCCTGTAGTAGTGTTTAGTAATTATTTTCAGACCTTCCTATGGTTCTTCAAGGATCCTTTTATGCATTATGTCAGATATCAAGGAAAATCCATTCTGGCTTCAAAGGGAAGTCCTCTTTTGATGAAAAAATGGAAATGTAATCTTGTAAATTTATGGCAATGTCATTTTTTCTTGTGGTCTCAACCAGATAGAATTAAGATAAATAAATTATCCAATCATTCCCTCGAGCTTTTGAGCTATC
>JAJJMC010032641.1:0-16718 GCA_023531435.1 Papaver californicum | reverse complement strand
CATCTCTCTGTGACTCCTCTATTTATACTATACCACCCAATACAAAATAACTCCTCCAAATATTTGAAATACTAAAAAGAATAATCTCAGAATATTTTTCTTTCTCAATCATATCGGTCTGATTTTATCTTCTCTCGAATATGATTTGCTTTATTTCCTGTTGTTTTCTGATCCAACGCGAAGAGAATATTTCCTTTTCTTTTAAAACAGAATCAAACTGCCGAGAATTGATGCAAAATACCTTGTTTCCTTTTTCGCGCAACTGATTTTTGACAAGAATAAAACTTTACGAGATTTTGTTGGTTTGTTCGAGTCTCTCATATTAGTACAACTTTTATTAATAAGGCAAGGATATTTCTTTGTCTTAACAACCCAAAAAGATCTTTAAAAACTCGATCGAATCTTTCACAGCTTGATAGCAATTTTTCCCACCAAAATTTATTTCAAACTTGAGAAGGTAGGTGCCTTTATCATTTTTCTCCTCTGGTGTCTTTATCAATTTGATGGGTGCCTTTATCACTTTTTCTGGGGGTGTTTTTAGCACTTTTCTATAAAAGTTTATTCTTCCAAAAATACCTAAAGACATACAAAACAATAATATTAGTACAGAAATTGAGAAAAAAAAATATAAATATGAGAATAAATAAGACACAAAAATGTGTCTATCAATATTGTATTCTACTACCAATGATATGTCGATTGTTAGTCCGCGTTGTTGTTAACTATTAAAACAATGTCGAATGTACCTTAGATTATAGCCACTTCATTTGTAGGCTACAGTCAACATGCTCTAAACTAATATTGCATATGCCGAATGAAAGTCGACGTAATCACAACAATGTCGACTTAGGTTCAATATTTAAGACCACTATGACACAAAACTAACCCCCGTTAATGACACAAAACTTAAAACCATTTATTAAACTATAACCATTTTATTCATTGAGCATGATTCATTCGTAGTTTAAATTACATAATATAAGCGACAACCCAAATAACCATTTCATAATAAGTCCCAAAAAGTGAACCATCTCAAGTTTACAACATTTCAATTATTACCGTATGTCGCTTCACGGATAAACTTAAAGCATCCCACAATTGGTGATTTTCCTCGTACTTTGTCATCCAACTAATAGAGTGATTGGGCATTCATGGTGGAATTTTAGTATACGCACAAAACGTTGGTAACAGACAATTTTCCTTTAACTTGACACCAATAAAATGGTTCTCGTTCACGAATGTCTAAACAATTCTTATTTTTCTCAATGAACCTTCATACACCTGAATTTTGGTGATAACGTACTTCCCGTCCTAGGCCCAAAATAATGAACCACGCAGTTAAATATATCCGCTATGAGATGCCAACACACCGGTATTTTTATCCAATAACACGACGAAAGGAAGTCCATGGGTTCCTTTGGCCATATTACATGAGCATGCAAATCATTAAATTTTTGTTCATTGTCTACCTTGGCTTCATATAAACTCTTCCTTTTGATTAGTGTTGCGGCCATAATCATTCTTGCGTATTGGCATTGTATCATCCCCAATAAGTCCGCCGATTGTAAGTATTCTAACTGCTCGGTCACAACATGATAACCACAATTTCTATCTCCATCCATATCGTCCGTTGATATAACATATTCACGAATAATCTCGGGAAGTTGCTTCATATACTCTTCTATTATGGTATGACAAGTTCGCTTCGGCTTACCGATTTTCAAATCTCTTGGGGTTTTCATATTACCTCTTGTTTTCTTTATTATATCCATACCATCTTCGGCAATTACCGGTGCATCCTCAGCGTTAGGGATAGCTTGGGAATTGTAACCTTCTTGTTGTGGAGTCGATGTAGTATCCTCCTTCTTCAGCCTACCTTTCTTCTTTGGAGCCGGTTGTTCATCAACATTGGGAATAGCTTGTGAATTCTCATCTTGATGTTGCGAAGTTAATGTACTAACCTCCTTCTTCGGTCTACCTCTCTTCTTTGGAGCCGGTTGTTCATCAACGTTGAGAATAGCTTGTAAATTCTAATCTTGATGTTGTGGAGTTGATGTACTAACCTCCTTCTTAGGCCTACCTCTCTTCTTTGGACCCGATCCTTCCTCGACGTTGGGAATATCTTGTGAATTATAATCTCGATGTTACGAAGTTGATGTACTAACCTTTTTCTTCGGCCTATCACTATTCTTTGGACCTGATCCTTCCTCGAGGTTGGGAATAGCTTGAGAATTATCATCTTGTTGTTGCAAATATGATATACTAGGTTCTTTTTTGTCCTACCTCTTTTTTTTTACAACCGGTGTCTCATGAACATTGGGAATATCCTTGGAATTCTCATCTTGAAATTGCGGAGTTGATGTACTAACTTCTTTCTTAGGCTTTCCTCTTTTTCGAAGGAGACGGTTCTTCATCATACCTCGCTTCAGATATCTCAAAAGCACATGGATGTATTTTCTTACTATCCACACGCTCTGTCTCACGTTGACTTGCTTGTTTCAAAATTTTGCTCTCTTTTTTCCCAGCCAATTTGGTCGGTGGTATATAAATACGCTTTTCTTTCACTGGTTCCTTCACATCTATTGTGTATGGGTGATTCAATCGTCGCATTTGGCTCAACAAAATTTATTTTGAGCCGAGTTTCCTCTTGCGTAAGTGTTGAAGAATTCTCGGGCTTTTTCTTAGTTTCCCATACATTTTCTACGCCATCTTTTGTAAGAGGAGGGGTGAAAGAAAGTCGTTTCCAAAACGGATCAATAGCCTTAATAGGTATCATATTATTATACTTCACAAGCATATGACGACATGGAAGACCAATAGACGACACCATACGAAAAACACACACATCATCCGGTTTGCCATGCTCTCTCTTCCAATTTAATTCTCTCATCATATACGATATCGCCTAATATGACACATTGTACTTTATTCCCTGGAGCAACTTTTTATCCTTCAAATGTGTTGGTATTCTCTCCATTTAGCTTTTTTCAAATGCTTTCTTAATTCTATCAATATCATTCTTGAAATATTGTTCCATTTTCTCAGTCAACGTAACAACATTTCCTTGATTTGAATCTAAGAGTTTATTCAATCGGCCATGAGTGGACTCTGCAATAGTAGTGGCTTTATTTCCATAGTGTCTATATCGGTTGGTCTATGCCCGTACAAATTTCATTTTGTAAGGATCCAATCATTGGATCCTATAGTATTTTACCACACTTGGGTACTTTTCCTCCCCAGTGAGCAATAAACGTATTCAAATTCTCTTCATATCTGAGCTCGGTGATGGAATAAACCAAGACATCCCACTCTCCTAGAATAATCAACCATTTGAAATGATTTTGTTTGTGTTCTTTGTCCACCATCTCTTTAATTCTCTTTCTCTTGTTCCTCGGGTGATAGTTGGCTTAATCGACCTTGTTCCTCATCTCTTCTTCCTTGGACTTCTTAATATTCATCTTTGGTGGTTCAATAACCGCATTACAATTCTTTTTCACATTGTTCACTATATGGAATGTACAAAAAATATTTGTGCGTCCGGGAAAACATCTGAAATTACGGTCATTAATGCTTGTTCATTATCAGTTATTATAACCCTTGGAAGATCATTGCCACGGAAGAGTAACTTTAACCATTGTAAGGCCCGGATATAGTTATGATCATAATCGTCTCTCATTAAACACCAATCCAACGTGAGTGTTACCTTATCCGATGTATGACCCACGATGTTGAACAACGACATATGATATTTGTTTGTTTTGTAGGTGCAATCCATTATAAGAACCATGAAGAATGATTGGGCCAATTGTACCATCAACGGGTGTGCAATGAATATTTGTAGGACTTTTCCATCCAGCCCAATTTTTTCCTTATGTGTGTAGTTGTGATCGGTGGCTAACTTTAGAATTCCTTGCATAACTGACCTTCCTTGCCATTGCCGCCTTTTTATAGTTGCTTTTATACTGTAAATAGTACTTAAAGAAGACACGTTGGTTCGATCATTCGCCTTGATACCGCTGAAGATTTGACTAGGTGTGGTGCATGTTTTAGTCAACATATCTACTTCCTTGAATTGATCGGGTTTTAACTTTGTACTTCTGAGTGGCCAACAAAGGTCGTTGGATCCTTATGGTTATGTCGACCGCGTATCATTTTACTCTTCCATGCATTTCCTTTCAAATTAAATACAAGCTTGAAGGGGCATCTATCCTTTCTCGTCTTAGTCTTGTATACTCTTTTAGTCTTATTTGGAAATACATATCCCTTTTTCTTGTGGCTAGCGTATTTCCCACCTCTCTCACAAGCCATCTCAAACCTATTTGATTTTCCTTGATTGTTTCTGACTAGAACACACTTATTATTTATAGTCGTATCTATAGGCCACTGATTGCATCATTTTTACTTGTGAATTCATACATTACACATAAACATAACAAGTTATATCTCTAGTAACAAATTCCGATACATACTTGTGAAATCATTTCATAACTTACCAAATCATTCACATAGTACTCTGAAGTATCTGGACTCTCGTAAAGGTTTAGGATCAGCATCGGTGGCAACTACGATCTAACCACAATAAACAAGTAAATTAGTGGAGATAAAGTAAATAAGATTCACAGTCGGCATGCTCGATAACTTAAAGCAATACCGACATATAACATCTTCAGGCAAAAAATATATCCAAGGACTCATTCGGCATTATAGAAAGAGTTACATTCAATGCCGACTTACTACAATAGTTACTCCACTATTTTTCAATTCATTCAGCACGCTCGATAACTTAACAACAATCTGAGTGGTAAGCATTCAAAGGGCTTAAATTTTAAAATGGTCTTGGTCGGCATTGTAGACATATATATCTTCAATGCCGACTAAGGTTAGAAAAATACTGGTCATTTTTGAAAGCCAGTTGGCATAAATATGTTTTCATCTTATTATGTCGATTGTGAAGCCAAGAATAACCCTTTTTGGGCATACTATTAGACTCAATCGGCATACTAAGATCTATTCGATTGCGCCGACTGGCATTCTTTGATTCCCCAAAAATACTGATATGTTTTTGGGGTCAGTCGGTATTGTACAAAGTATGCATACCATGCCGAAAGAATATCCAACCAGATATTCCATGGAGACATACATATTGTCGGCATTGTGTAACGTTTGAATACCATACCGACTTGGATCAATCGGCATAGTTATTAAACATCGACTATGCCGAAGCTTTTCCATTACACATCAATGGCGATTCGAACATAAAAAATCACTTTTTAACTAATTTGGACCTATACCTGAGTGTTTGGAGCATTTGAATATTCACATTCTTCATTTCCATGGGTTAGTTCTTCCCTTGAACTTTCATGCTCATAAATGTCTTGATTTAGGGTTTTCTCATATACAAAATTTTGATCTACAAAATCTTGTAATTAAGAATCGTTATCAAATGCAACATAAACCCCTTTTCCTTATTGATATGAAGGTTCCCCAACATCGAATTCCTGACTAGATTCAATCATTTCTATAAACTCTTCTTAAATCTCACTTTTTTTTACACTTCCTTTTCTTCTTCTTCTCCTCCTCCTCTATCTATTTCTTTTGAACTAATATAAGACACTAACTATAACTATAATCTTAAGTTTTATTTTAGATTTAACTAAAAACTAATTAAAAACTAATTAATCAAGGGTAAATTAGAAATTAGAAAAATACCATGGATAAGGGGTTTTCAGAAACACCTCAGAATGACCCTTTTTTGTTTTACTTGGTATTCCCCAATTTGTCGGGGTATCCCCTAATTAAACGTTCTTTAAAAAAGATTTCTAATGTTATAACATTTACAATTCATAAGTCTAAAAAGGATTCTTCCTGGGTCGATGCCCGAGTGGTTAATGGGGATGGACTGTAAATTTGTTGCCTATATGTCTATGCTGGTTCAAATCAGCTCAGCCCAAAAATCCATCGATCCCCGCCTTTTAGTTTATGAGATATATCGGTTCAAAGTTTTAACACAAAGGGGTAGATAAAGAAAAAAATACTAAAATGATTATACTGCATGTTTTCCTTAGAAATTGTGTAAATGCTAAAAAAACTCACTTTTTATACGACGAAGAGGATACATGAAAAGAACTATTGAAGAAGCAATATTATTATACTCTTTCGGACTGTAATTTACCTTTTCACAAGTATATCCCAGAGAGCCAGTTTCCCTTTCATATTGACATGGCTATGAGATGTGAAGCACACCGTATGATGCATCTATGATTAACCACTATGGAGGGGTTCACATGACATTCAAAGCAAAGGCGAATCCAATATGGGGCCTATGGGTCGCTGGGCTCCACTAAATTCCGGAGAAAACATTAATCATGTATATCTAAGTATATTTATATATTTATATATCGGTATATATTTCCACCAATAATATCTAAGCAATACCTAAAATATAAATATTTGACTCACCCAATAAAAAAAGAAAACGGTCTCCTAAAATGTGGTATCTATTCTACAATTTTTTTATAAGGGCAAGAAAAATATCTAATAAAAATAAATCATCGCAAGTATCATATATCTTACTTTTTTTTTCTTTAAATAAACGGTTATCAAACTCAAAATCACCGATTAGTTGTTTACTTAAATTATTAAAGGTACTGTAAAATTAATATAATTGTATTTCTAGTTTTTATAATGGTTTTGTTATAAACCTGAGTTTATTGACTAAGATGCTCATGTATCTAAGTTTAGGGTTTGGCACCAAGTCTTGTATCTATATAAATAGAGGCTAGAATTTCTCTCTTCTCATTCTCTTCACTCTGGGTCCTCTTTGTCTCTATTTTATAGTTTCATAACACGTTATCAGTACGTTCTACATCTCAAATATTTGAGACGAAGATGTTTAAAAAAAAAATTCACATAGCCACAGTAACACGGCAGTGTGAAACAAATAGCTTCAAATCTCATATTTTATTTAATATTTTCTATTAGTTGTTCATAATATGCATTTGTTTATAGAATAGAAGACGGTGTATTCTGATATGCATTTGCTTTGTGTTTTTCATGTCATAGGATGAGAAAATCCAAATATTAGTTCCTGATTATATGCATGGAATGAGCTCACGCCCACCAAGCAACTAAAGTTTTTTTTTTTTCCTATGCTAATTGTTTATATTTTTTTTTAAATAACGTGTTGTGGTTGATCTTAAAGTTATGCTTGATTTTGGATCAAACTAACTATTCATCGTGTCCTATGTTCGATGGATTTTTTCTACTACTTGAAACCATGGTGGTTATTTTTGAAGTCCCATCGAATACTATCGTAAAAGAAAATATAATATCCATTATTAATGGTTATTTACCAAGTATGGATTTCCTTTGAAATCTCAAGGTTATATTTATTTTTGTCGATCCTTATACGACAACAAACTTCATATAATTCTATTTCTCTAATGAAATCTCGAGTTTGGTTATTTTCATCGATTTTTGAAAAGACGCGACAAGAGATATCCATTTTACCATAACAAATAAAATAAACCGATTGATTATGGGTTTTTTCCATCATTCACATAAGATAAGAGAAAATAAATTGACATATATTATACACTTTTGTTAATATGGTTGATTTTTTTTTTTGTCTGCTTAAAGAATGACAATAATCGTTCAAAACAAACCTCTACCATCAAATCCGGTTTTTCCAATAATGAATCATTGATTTCTATTCCTTCAAGAAATCCTCCATAACCACAATTTGGATATTTTTAACCAATATTATAGTTATCTACCAAGTTTAAGTTGCTCTTGAAGATACACGACGATATTAATTTTTGTCGGTTTTTACATGACGACGGTGTAGATTTTTGTTTCTCTATTAATAAATCTTGAACTCTATAATTCTCGGTGATTTTAAAAAAATGGTGGAGAAATAATGGTTTCCATTTATTTTATAAGAAATCATCCATTAATTAAAACATAGTTCTTCTCTACAAATCAATAATATGATTTGTTTATTTTTCTTAAAAAGAAACATAGCATTTAAATTTGGTTTTCTCTATCGATTCTAAAAGGATGTGATATCATTATTATGGTCAAGCCAATTGAAAATACCAATTAAACGGGAAATTGTTGCATTATTGAGAGATATTGAGCAATTTTTCTCGTGGTAATAATCTTCAAATTTTGAACCCTTCAACTTGTAGTTAGAATACAGTAGGACATTCAAGGTCAGCGGGTGTGACCCGACTTATTAGCCTATATCATTAGTCCTTCCAGTAACTAAATAGATCTTAAAATTGATTTCTTTTGATGAAGAAAATGTCCATAATTTCCTTCTGAATCGTTATCTCGTTAGCCCCATTGATCACAAAATTATTGGAGATTTATTTTCATATTTTATATGATTTTTGTTGTAACCAATAAATTTATGGTTGATGTTCAATTTGTATGTCAAGTAGACTACAATTTCAGGATAATTTTTTTTTTATGACTCTTGAAGTTAGAATCTACTGTCTAACCCGGTGTTGTTAAAATCCATAATTTATTATGAGTATATGTCCTCGAATTAATCGAAAAATACTTTACGAAACTTGTTTTCGTATATGACATGAAAACATAATCAGGGGAGACTTTACACTACCAGAAGGTAGTATTAATTAACTTGAAAGTTATATCAATTTCTCCCCATATCATGATCAAATCAAAAAAGGTTGTCAAATCAAATCACCACTTGAAAAGGAAAATCCAATCACATTCAACAACAAGTAGCATTATAGAAGATGCTACAGATAATGCTCCAATAGAGTCCATCAAAACAATATCTACATTCTGAAAATTACAAGTTGGTGTAGTTTACATGCGTTATATGAGAAATATGATCGTTTTAAAAACGATTTGAGGGTTTCATTTTATTTATTTATTTTAAACCCTAGGATTGGTTCAACAACACTTTGTTCACTATATATGATGCATTTGGCGTGGTAGTCCTTGAAGGACTTGTATTGCATTCACACAATAAACGTGGTTATGAAAACATATTTGAATCCGTTGGGGATTCAAATTATATTTAGGCAATCACTTGACTCGATTATGTCAAGTTTAACAATCCTTTACGTGTTTTTAGAAATTTGGTACACGACCAAAAATTCGGATTAATTAGTTGATGATATCAACTTTATAGGTCTCTTAAGGAGCCCTTAAAAACACAAAAAATCACGCTTTAGCAGCATAAATATTTTTTTTTCTTAAATCTGCAGTTTAATATTATGCTTGCATAAAAATTGTCTATGATATAGACTAGCGTTATGATTTTGATGCTTATTTTCTATAATACTCATATAGTTTGAGTTAGCATCCATATTTCCGTCAAAAGTTGTACTCTTTTTCCTTCGTTTCAGGTTTTATCCCATATAGTTTTCCTGACAAGGTTTTAACGAGACAGCATCTCACTGTCGTTTAATTTCAAAATGTTGTATTATGCTCTTTTTCTTCATCCAAATTTTGTATCGTTGGGTTTTATTGGCAAGGTTTATGCGAGCCCAATCAATTTAGATTGGAAGACTAGAAATAGCGCAACGTGAAGCGTGAAATCTAGTTGTCGTTCTGTTTCAATTGTGAAACACCGGTTTATTTTCTGAGAAACTATATTTTCGCGTGAGCATGCACGTAGCGTATACAGATGTTAACAAAAGTTGTTTTTACTTGAATTTGCATCACAATGACAAATGCCAAGGATAGTGTCGTGTTTGAGTCGAAATAGGGGCATTTTGGATATTTCTGTTTCCTTTATAAGCCTTTACGAGTGAATTTCATTAGAATCCAGCCATTTCTTTCTCTCTTGAATTCTCTTCCTTCCTACAGCAAAGAAAAAAAATTTTATCACAAAAACTTGATATTTAAAGCTTATTTTGCATCTTTCAATCAATTGTTTCGTGTTGGTTGTTTTGAAAGCTTTAATTGCACAAAAGGTAGGGGGAAATTCTTCTTTGGAACTGTTTTGTTTTTATATTAATGATTTTGATTCTCTGATTTGATGTTCAATGGAATTTGAAGCTTCTTCATACTCTTATTATATCTATATGATGAATTTGTAATGTTTGAAACGAATTCATAATTGTTCTCCTTGAATATGATTTTAGGGTTCATGAATAATTAGGGTTTTCTTCCAATTTGATGTTTAAATCATATTACTTCTAAAATATAGCCATGGGTACTCTAAATTTATTGGAATTGATCTCTACTTTCTCTTGAAACTCAATTTAAAGCATTTCAGGGATTTATGAAACAGTTTTCTATTTTGTTTTTGGGATAGCTTCTCACCCATCTCTTGTAACCCTTATTTTTGGTTATAATTTTTATGTAAAATAGGTCATTTTATTCTTTAAAATGAGCTAATAAACAATTTATTTCAATAAGTAATGAAGCCTCTGTGATTTTTCAAATGAACACTATCAAAACTATATTTTTCCTGAAGCAATTGCACTGTCAGGTTTCTCTGCAGTGTTTTCGACATGTTCCTGAATTTATTATTTTCATTAATAATTTTTATGTTATATATTATATTTTCTTATTTAAAATGAGCCAAGAATCAATGAATTCCGATAGGTAATGAGGTCTATGTGATTTTTTAAGCGTGCGCTGTCAAAATTGTAGTTTCTCTATAACGTTTTTACTGTCAGATTTTTTCAGCGTGATTTAGACCTCTTCCTGAACTTGCTATTTTTGCTTATAATTTTTATATGATACCTTATCATTTCTTATTTAAAATGAGCTAAGAATCACTCATTTTCATTGTATAATGAAGTCTACACAAATGTTTGAACACAGGCTATGCAATCTGAAATTTCAGAAAAATTCTGACGTTGTCTTGTACCTGCGTCTCTAGTTCTTTGAGTTATTGAACTTATTCTTTTTGATAATGATTTTTGGATGAAAGAAGACTTTCTTTTATTTATAAAAATGATAAGATTTGTTGATTTCTGATATGAATGAAGCCCATGGTAAATTTTGAGTATAAGTGGTTTAAAACAAACTTTCTGTGCAAACACTTTGATTTGAATAAACTTAATGGTTCTGAGTTTCTGCCCAACTCTATGATTTAATACTTACCCTTTATTTATGAAATTGTTATATGCGGGGAAAGATAAGGTAAGTTGCTTTCATGGTTTATGAATCAATATTTGTTGATGGTTTGTTCGATACTCGTATTTAACGATGTTTGTGAACTATTTATCAATTGCATTAAGCATCCTATTGGTTACGAACCCTACTGATGAGTTTGTCGGGACCATAAGGGGAAATTCATATTAATGGTGACCTGCGGAAGATCGTCTAGGACGATATGGTGGTTTTTCTGATAAACCTCGACAGTTGGTTGGACCCTCACAGTAGACTATTGCGAACTCACTTATTCTAGATGATTTCGATTGTATATTGGATTTTTAAGGCCTTTGATACTTCGATACGGATGTGCTCAGCAACTTAACTCAATATTTATGTTTTATTCGATTAGTTATCTTGTTGTTATCTTTGTTGGGCTTGTATTTACGCTATCGTATCGTTATTTTTCTACTAGGTTGTGGCACAACCCTTTTGTTCTGTTTTTCACAAAGTTCTAAAGCGGATCGAGGCAGTAAGTTTGCTAAAGCTTAGTGCGTTGAGTTTTGGGGGTCAAAGTGCGTACACTCACTTTGTATTCATGTGTATCTGGGTTGATTTGTAAAAGTGCTACTGCATTTTCTTGTTGTTGTAGTTTGTAAAAAGGTGTTGTAATTAGATAAGCAAGTGTCATGTTTAAAAAGGTTTGATGTCGAGAAACTTGTTCATTTTATCGTGTGGTTGTGAAAGCCCTTTAACTGCCACTTTTTGCATAACTGGTTTATGTTTTATGTAAATGAACATCTTTTGGGATTTGTTTAATAATACCATGACTTCTACTCTTGTTACAAACTTTTTTCGATCTGTACATTCTTTAATGGTAGCTCAGAGGATTAGGAACTTGTTAGTTGACGAACTCCACAGCCAATTGGAAGCGAAAATTTTTCCGGGCTGTCACAAACATGGTATTCATCCAAGGGGGGATTGTATTAATTTTGGTTATTTGGTGGATTTCTACTATTAACTAAGTCATTTTGTTAGACCAAATCAACATAACCATCTCCTAGGAAATTGAATGTCTTTTTGAACCACACAAAGTTTAAACAAAAATACGGTTTTTGTTCACGTATCGTAATGTATTCCTATCTTGGCACTTTGTTGAATAAACTACATCAACTATTTTTGCAAATCATTTCTGAGAAGCTAGCAATCCTAGATACAAATTTTCAATTATTTAGATAAGCATGAAGACTCGTGAACACTATTATTCGAAGATAATACCGCTTTTGCAATACAAAACAAGACTTCGTCAACTAGCATATCTCTTCACGAAAACATTGCTATCTCCATCATTCAAGAAATTTGTTCATCGAAACGCGGAAGTCTCAACTCAAAGATTTGCATGCCAAGAATTTACTAAAGTACTCATCAGGAGGAGCACCATCATACAAGGCATATTCTACTGGGCTTATCGCGTTGTACTTTTTTCCTTCGTCAAGGTTTTGTCCCACTGGGTTTTTCTTGTCAAGGTTTTAACTAGGCAACATTTACGTGTCCAATACTGCTTCAAGTCTTTATGTTTATGTATTTTCAGGTTTTGCTTGCTTGAGTTTTTTAGGTATGTTTGTAATGACTTAGACAGTGGTCATCAGGGGGAGTGTTATAAACCTAAGTTTATTGACTAAGATGCTCCTGCATATAAGATTAGGGTTTCCATATACCTGGGCACCAAAACCTGTATCTATATAAATAGAGGCTTAAATTCTTGTATTTTACCCATATTAATAGAATTTCTCTCTTCTCATTCTCTTTACTATGTTATTCTTTTCTATTTTCTAGTTTTACAACAAGTTTACGGTTTTCCTTTTTATATAATTTTTAGAGAATAAAAAATGCCTTACATAAGATTTATACTGGATTTGCCACTAATTCAAAGGAAAAACCGTAGCCAAATGAGGCAATTCACAAAGAAATTCCATATTTATGTGGAACTTGATTGTGAATTCACAAGCATAGGCGCTCCAAAAATTATTTTTATCCCTAAACCATATAACACTGATACTTTGACAGTGATGTGGCATGGTTGTGAACCCTAAACCATTTAGTGTTCAACAAATATTTTGCGGCCATATTGCGAACTCTTAATTAGTTAGCGTTTAGACATTCACACCTTCACAATCTCAGTGGCCAAGGACCAATTCATAATAACGTGTCATGTTGTGGAGTGAATGTCTCCACAATGCTCGGCTTAGAGCATCTGCAATCGTCGAGTAAACCGACGATCAAAGATCAAATACAGTCGATAGTCGTCAAAAATCACCCACAGGCGTCAATTATATTTTGTATTTGATCGATGAAAATCACTGTTCCAGATTAAATCTCGTCGCTGATCGACGACTATAAATTATAGTCGAGCGTTATTTTATGGTATCGCCTGTTTCCGAGCGATTGTACAGAATCTCGTTTAAAAATAAGGGCGTAGAGTTGGCATTCCGCCAGTTCAAACGAGGACTAAAAGTCCGCTCCTCAAAACGATACTCTGGAAGCTCTCCCTACTCATAAGCGAGGTTCCGAGTTACCGCTCCAAGAATTCAAACACGGGCGAGAAAGTAACATGGCGTTTATAGTTGGACGAGATATTGTTGACTCGCCTGGAGCTGGGCGAGCGCCCATGGAATCGTTAGTGGTAGGGCGAGGTAATAGCCCTCCGTTCAGGTGACCGTTAATACTTCGGTTCAAATGTTAATACTTCGGTTCAAATGTTACTGTTGTAGTTTAACGGCTATATTTTTACCCTATATATGGGTAAACAGACGAATGACATTTTACTGAATTCATACATATTTTGTGTGAAAAATCTAAAGTTTGTTTTTATTTCTAATCGATTAGTAAAATGCCACCATCAAAACCACGAGGTCCAAATTTTTAGTCTTTTGAAGATGTTACGATGTGTAGAATTCGTTTGTCAATTTTTCAAGATTCTAGCATTGGTACCGATCAATCTGAAGATCAATTATGGTCACGTATTCTATTCCGGATGAAAGAAGATATACCTACTATGCCAGCACGTACTTGGACCTCCCTCCAGAAACGATTTCAAATTATAAGTAAAGATGTTGCGTTATTGTCTGCAAATGAGGCTGAAGTAGAAAGGGAACATCATACTGGTTGGGGCCCTGAAAATAAGGTAACTAATCGTTTAATTATGCTTATTACAGTAATCCATATGATTGTATATCCTTTAACATATTGAATTGAAAAACCAGTTCGCAGAAGTCCGTAGGCTTTTCAAGGAAGCCACTGGTCGAAGTTTTAAGCATGAAGATTGCTACACAGTTATGCTAGAAAATATTAAATATTCAATAAGGTCGACATTTGTCTTCGATTCATCACAAGCAGAGTCTGGTTACGACAATGAATCTCAGGACGTACAGGACACACCAGAGTTAAGTGTAGATGGTCCAAGCGCCTTTTGACGACCTAGGAGATATCCCAAACACAGTAATCCGTCCAATGGGGAAAAAAGAGGCGAAACGACAAAAGACAAAAGGAAAAGCAAAATTTACTGAACAACAGGAATTGATGGAAAATATTTATAGAGAGCAACAAAGCTTCAATGCCAAATGTATGGAACAAAGAGATATGAAGATGGCACAAAGAGATGCTGATTTGCAGCAAAATTAGCTAATGATAAAGCAAAGTTTGAAGCTAAATTAGCTGATTCTAATGCAAAGTTTCTGGCAATACAAGCTAGGCAAGAAGCAGAAGAGGAATTCCGTATAATGACGATGGATGTGTCACAAATGGATGTTGTATCACGACAGTACATCGAACTGAGGAAAGGTGAAATTTTGAGGAAAAGATTAACCCAATCATAGAGGCCATTATTTTTTACTGCTGTGAAATTGTTTATTTAATTTTATGGATTTATTTAGAAATTTCAGTTTAGTTTAATACTAATAGATTTTTATGTTTTTAACGGGTTACAATTTATTGGATTGAATTTTTAAAATTACTTCAGAAACTAGATGCGCTCGAAAGATAAATGTAACTAATAAGTGTAGTCCTTACAACACATTCAGGCAAAAATCCCATAAAAATAATCATTCATCCCCAACAGATGACCATATGTGTTCGATCAAGTCATTTCTCAAACGAACCCCAGTTTGTTTATCGAATAATGCACGTCTGCATTGTTCCTTCACCATTCTTGAAAGTTGAGAAGTGTTGTCCCTTGAAATGACACATGGAGCACCATGGCTTCGTTGTTCATAGTCATGCGGCCAGTCGCCGGGAATACGTTCATCCTCCACTATCATATTATGTAGAATAATGACGGTTTTCATTATATAGGCTAACACGTCAAGATTCCACATTCTAGCGGGTTGTTTGATAATTGCAAATTGACTTTGTAATACTCCGAACCCCCGTTCAACATCCTTTCGACAACCTTCCTGCATAACTGAAAATTTCTGTTTCTTTTGTGGATCAGGATGTTTTATAGTAGTCACAATAGTTGATGTCTCTGGGTATATTCCATCCCCAAGATAGTATCCCATATTATATTGATTTCCATTGACCTCAAAGTTAACTGCCAGTGCTTTACCGTTGATAAGTTTTTTGAAAATATACGACCGGTTCATCACATTGATATCATTGTTTGAACCCAGCATACCAAAAAATGCATGCCAAAACCAAAGATCATGCGACACCACTGCCTCCAAAATAATACTTTCGCTACCCTTGTAAGCGGTATAAGCCCCCGATTCAGCGGAAGGGCATTTGTCCCATTTCCAATGCATGCAATCCACACTATCAAACATACCTGGAAATCCCTTTTTTTGGTTTTCATCAAGGAGGAGTTCAACATCACGCTGAGTTGGTGTCCTCAAATATTCTTTTTCATATAGTTGGACTATCACCCTGCAAAATCTGCGGGTTGCTTCCAAAACTGTAGTTTCCCCAATACGTAAATACTCATCGATTGCATCTGCCGCGCAACCGTACGCTAACATTCTAATAGCTGCAGTAATTTTTGTGTGGGGGGTTAAGCCTAGAACACCACATGCATCATTTTTTTGAACAAAATAACTATTTACCGTAACAACATCACCCAATATACGGTTGAATAACTCTCGACGCATTCTGAATCTTCTGTGAAAAACATTAGGTGGAAACGTCGGGTTGTTGCAGAAATAGTCTCTCCATAGACCTTTAGCACCTACATCACGTTGTCTTGGTATTTTTGTACGTGTATGTGGAGGGTTCATATTTGACAACATTAAACCAGCAGTAACTGCTAGGTTATTACTGTTCGCTTCAAGTGAACTTTCATCTGATGAGTAGTAACTACTGTTATTATTATTGTTTAATGAACCAGAAGAAGAAGAAGTATAAGAAACATAGTGAGGAAAACTAGAAGAGGAACCATACTTGTCTATATGATTTACATAGTATGCCATTTTGTTATGTGTTGGAATTTTGTGAGCAAGAGATGATGATAAAACTCGGTTTGTATTGATGGAGAAGCAAATGTGGTTATTTATAATAGAAAATCAGAATTTTGAACACAAAGATTATTTTTCAGAATTGTCAGAGATATTTTATGTAACTTGACAAGGCAATGACATGAATTG
>JAJJMC010032639.1:0-10768 GCA_023531435.1 Papaver californicum | reverse complement strand
TTGCTTGATCCTCTTCCATGTGTCGTGATTCTTTAATTTACTAACAATTTGCCCCCTTCTTCTCTTTTTTACAAAATCATCCAACGGTCGATCCGAGATTTTGAAAAATAGAGAAGGACTTTCAGTTTTTTTTTTCGCACGTTCTCCGAGTTTTCCGCTGGCTCTGTATTTATTACTTTTATACTCATGATTATGTCAGTTACACTTTTTTCAAAAAAAATTTCGATTATCTCGTTCTCCCATCTTGTGGCGGTTACTATTCTCCTCCTTTAAATATCCTGTAATTTTCTGCTGTCTTTTTCTCTTTTAGTTACTGCACCTTGTTTTCCTTAATCTTTTCAAATCTTCCTACTACTCAGGAGTTCTGTTCTTGTTAATTGGTTTCTTCTTCACTTCATTTTGACCATTGTTAATTTCTTTTCTTCATGTAAGTAACTTTACTTTTCTTGATTCAAAATTTTTCTTTTTATGGCTGTGGGTCTATCGATGTAGTGAGAAGATTGTGATTCTCAGGTTATGCATGAATAAAAAGGCTCTTTTTTACACTGTAATTATTAATAGGTAATTTCTTTATATGTTAATCTTTTCTTTCTTTCGTTTCTTTTTGCTCAGATCTTCAATATGTCTCCAAGGAAATCTGATACTACCGGCAACCAGGGTGGAAATAGGAGATCAAGTAGGACTTCTTCATCTCAATATGCTGTTTCCCGTCGAGATTCATCTATTGCTACTCCTTCTCCTGCTGTACCTCGCACCGTACGGGATTCTTCTCCCGATATTCCTAATGTTGCCCCCAAAAGTAAACGGTCAATGTCATCTTATAGCTATCGATCCATGGATATTGAAGAATTTAAAAGAAGACATAACCTTCAAGGGTTTAAAGTTTCTTTTGCGGATAGTACTTCCGATATGATGACCTATGATTCGATGAGAAAATTTCAATATACCCATCATAGATTATTAATTTCTGTTGGTGCCTTGGAAGCTGGTCTTCATCTTCCTCTGTATGAGAAAAATAACCCTTTCCAATTCACAGTTCTTGCTACTCGCAGCAGGGCCCCGCATACTCAACTTCGTTCCATCACACAGTATAATGGTAATTGGTGGCGGATTCTCGATGAATGTACCCTTCGCAGCGAGGGTCGTACCCGTCTTACTTGCTATGTTCCCGATCCCTCAGAACGTGTTAATTATACGCCTGAAAATTTCCAGAATACTTATGGTGATGGTATTACTATTAAGAATTTTGTTAAATGGAGTGTTAGTCCTGTTCGCAAATGCTCAAAAGGGTTTCCTCTTCTTCATGAAGTTGATGATCCCAGAATCAAGGTAGCCCCACGCACTAATGCTGATTTTCCTTCGAATGAGAGAATTCGTCGAGAACATGATTATAGGTGGTATCGCACTCCTATTCTGATCGAGGGACCTTGGGTATATGGTGATCTCCCTACTAGTGAAATTCAACATCTTCGTAATTGTTTCCCGAACTATTGCCCCTGGAAATTGAACTTTGATGATTATAAATTTGACTTCAAGGTTCGGAATTCTTAGTTGGTACCATTTCTTTTATTTATAGTGTATCGATCTTTAATGCCTTCTTTAAATGTTTTTCTTTTTTTTTTATTATTATTTTAACTTCAGGTCGATCCTTCTTTGGACATCGGAATCCCTCTTCCTCCACCTGATCGTGGTATTAAAATCGTCGAGAATAGACAGATCGTCGAGGATGAACAAACGATCGAACCCTTAGTTGATGGTAAAGGAAAGCGAAAATTAGTTCTCGCAACAGAGAAGAAGCAAAAGAGGCCTAGAACTCTTGAACTCTCAACCGAGGTTATAGGAGAGATGGTTCCTAGTTCGAATAGGGGAGAAGGAAGCTCGATGGTTGCTCTTCCATTGGATCAGTTTGATCCTATCGATGTTATTCCAGTTTCCTCGATGCCAGCAGAAATTGTTGTATCGGAACGATCCAATCCTATGGTTGCACCTTCTTCTGGTACTTCATCCAATTTTTATAACGTTGTTTCTCCACTTCCATTTGATTTCGTACTTGATTCCCCTGTACCTGATAATGGTGCATTGGAAACTTTTTCTGGCCTTCCTCAAGAAGAGGGAGATGATATTGTTATTGATGATCTTATTGATGTAGTGAATGAAGTATCTCATTCTGAAGAAAAGAATACATCGGAGAGAGATAATGCCGAGATACTTCCAATTGGTGGTATGGGAAACATGAATGTTGAGGTTGATATCGCCATTGTTGATGAAGTTAACATTACTGATCGTACTGAAGATGAAAACCCTCCTTCCAGTTCGATCCCTCCTTCCAGTTCGATCCCTCCTGAAGTCGAAAGGACTTCTGAAGTAATTGTAGAATCGATCGCCCCTTCTGAAATTTTGGTTCGATCTCCTTCGATTGCTGTTGAGGTCGATACTTCAATTCCAAGTGCTGATCCTTCTACTCTGAAATCTATTTCCGATCGAATCTCTAGTGAAGGTTTCAATTTAATTGGGGACGAAGAAGAAGCATATAAATGGTTTCTTTCTCAAGAGCTTTGGAATATTTCATCTAATCCTGATATTATCAAATCTGATTCTGGCTTCATGTCTCGATTCAAGGATTCACTTAGTGCGATCCCCATGGACGAAGCTTTGGATGCATGGTCCATGAGTGATGTTTTTGAGCAGAGATTTCCTGTAAAGCCTCCTCCAACCTTTAATGAAGTTTTGACTCTGTCTGATAGTTCATTATATTCACTTCCACAACAGGCTTTAGCCCAACTTCAATATGGTAATGACTGTCTGTTCAGTGGTTATAAATTTTATAAAGCTCGAGCCACCATGATGAAATTGATATTCAGGAAAGAATCAGTGGAGATGAAGGAAAAGAATGTCTCCTTACAACAGGTGAATGATGAATTACAACAGCAAAATACTCTTCTTCAACAACAACTTCAACAACTTCAACAGCTTCAACATCAATATAATGATCAACATCAGCAACAACAGGATCGTCTCCGAATTATTGAAGATCACAATCAAGATCTTCAGAATCAAAATCAAGGTTTATTTTTCATTCCTTTTCAATTACTATTTTATTTACTTGATTTATATGAAACTTTTAAATTTTATACTAGGTCCAGTGGAAAATATGGAGACATTATTTAGGATCGAACGTAGAATGGTACAATTGAATAACCATGCAAGGGAAGTTTTCAAAGAGATGAATGTGGTTAGAGATAAACTGACTCAACTGAACGATAGTTCTGATTTAGCCATTTGGAGGCGTAATAAAGCAGAATCAAAATATCGAGAAGTTGTAAAATTGCTAACTCAGAAAGAATTAGAGTTTAAATCTGTTGTCAGAGGTACATTTTTGGTTTAACTGATTTTATAGCTCTTGATATCATAAAATTTGTCTGATGTTTTCTTGTATTTTCAGAACTGGAGACAAAGTTAAATGAGGCTAAGAATCGTGCAACACAAGCAGAAACTGAGCTTAACTCAGCAAAAAATTCAGTGGAAAAGATTACTCAAGAGTTAAAGACTTCTGAATATAATGTGACTCTTAGCGCCACAAAAATTGAGGATTTACATGCTCGACTATCTACTGAACTTTCTAAAATCAATGCTCGTGATCGAGAGATTGATTCATTAACTGCACAACTAAGTGAAGAGAAAAATCAATCATCACATCTTAGTACTCAAGTAGCAATAGATCAGCAAAAGATCGAAGAGCTTCATAAAGAAATCAACTTTGGGCGTGATTTTGTACAATGGGTCAGGCAAGAAGCTAAAGCGAAGATTGCGATGTCCTTCAATACTGCTTTAGATCGTGCAAAATCCGATCCTTCAGTTCTTAATAAGCGCGCTCCTGTGCCTGCAGTTCCTCCTCCACCATCTCGATCCGGTCTTCCTGATATTTGATTATATTCTTTGTAGTTTCATTTTCTGTTAACTCCTCCATCTTGTACTTTGTGTGTTTTTTCAAAGATTTTCTTTTGTAACTTTTAGACTTGCCTTTTATCCTGTTCCCTGCACAAGAAAATATGATTAAGTAATCTTTTTGGCTATCATATGATTTTCTAAGTCCCATGAATTGAAGTACTTTTTACCTCAAATCATGTTGTTCGAGATCCCACACATACGAAACAAACCCGGGCCAGGGGTAAGATACAGGGTTGGTCCCGAACTGTACTCTGAAAATTGATAAACCAATAATTAGGAACCCCTTCTTGATAAGAATTTTATTGTTAATAAAATTCTCTAAGGATAATGTTCACCTTTTGTGTATGATTATGTCGTCAATCGTAACGATATCCAGAATATGATGTTTCTGGATTGATTTTGAGCGCTCAGAGTATACGAAATTCCGAGATTAACGGAATTTTGATTATCATGGTAATCTCCAAGATTTGATATTCCTGGGTTCAAAGTATATGACATCCCGGGATTAATGGAATTATAAAATTCTCCATGGTACGATGCTCCTGGAGTGATTATAAAAGAAATTAATGAATTAATTGTTTATGTACCTGCTTTTTGCGGTGTTATTCACAGATAGTAAAGCTTTAAGTATTGTGCATTCCACGGATGCTTTAAAATTTCTCCTTGCAAATTCTGAAGATAGTACGACCCTTGTCCTGCCGGTGCTTGAATCACATATGGTCCATCCCATGTTGGTGCGAATTTTCCTGCTCTTTTGTCCCTTTGATGTTCTGTTATTTGTCGGAGGACATATTGACCTTGGACAAAATTTCGGGATTTTACACGCTTATGGTATTCTCGAGCTAATCCCCTTTGATAATTCTCTATTTTTTGGAGTGCCACTTCTCTTCTTTCTTCCAAGTCATCCAATTTTTGTAACATGAGATCTGAATTTAGGTTTTTCTCCCATGCTTCTGTTCTGGTTGTAGGCAAAATAACCTCTGTTGGTATTACTGCTTCTGTTCCATAAGCAAGAAGATATGGTGATTCTCCAGTTGAAGCTTTTCTTGTGGTTCTATATGCCCATAATGTATTATGTAATTGTTCGCACCACCTATTATAATATCCATCCAATGTTTTCTTCAGATTTGTTGCGATTGTTTTATTTGTGGATTCTGCTTGTCCATTACTTTGTGGGTAAAAAGGTGTAGATTTATGTTTTTGAATATTATATGTTTCAAATAACATATCGATATTCTTCCCTTGGAGTTGCTTTCCATTATCAGAAACTATCGCTGCTGGAATCCCAAACCTACAGATGATATTCTCGAATAAAAATGTAAAAACATCAGTATCTCTGATTCGCGCTAGTGCTTTTGCTTCTACCCACTTGGTGAAATAATCGGTGGCCACAATTAAGTATTTTCTTTTCTTTGTGCCTTCAGCTAATGGTCCAACTATATCGACTCCCCATTTTGCGAATGGCCATGGGCTAAGTATTGAATTTAATTCCGTAGCTGGTGCTTTGATTTTCTTACCAAATCGCTGACATTCTTCGCATCTTCGAACCATTTCTTCCGAATCTTTCAACATGGAAATCCAATAATAACCCTGCATTTTGGCTTTTAATGCTAGCGATCGTCTTCCGCTATGATTTCCTGCATCTCCGTAATGTATTTCTTTGAGAATTCGTAATCCTTCTTTCCGTGATAAACATCGAAATAATGGTCCAAGAAAAGAGTGTCGATAAAGAATTCCATCTCTTAGTTGGTAGCTGTTTGATTTAAGTTGAATTTTCCTTGCTTCTTTAGAATCCATTGGTAATTCTTTAGTTTGTAAATATTGATGTATCGGGACTCTCCAGTCCGGCTCACTTGGTTGGTCATTTTCTTGTTGCGATGGAGATGTGGCATTTTGTATGGCTGATTCATCGATACCGTCTTTTTCTATGTTATTTAATACTTGTGCTCTTATGGATGGCTCATATATTCTCCCGATTTTTAGGGCTTTAGTATTTGGATCATTTATCATGGATGAGATATATGCCAGTGCGTCCGCATGTCGATTCTTTTCACGAGACAGATGTCGAAAAATAATATTTGGAATACAAACTGTTAAACTTTGTACAAGATTTTTGTATCGTTCCAAGTCCTCATCGATCGTTTGATATTTTAACTCGATCTGTCTAATCACCAGCTGCGAGTCACTGGTAAGTCTTACATCACTTATTCCTAATTCAATAATGAGTTTGAGAGCATGGACCACTGCTTCATATTCTACTATGTTATTCGTATGTTCTTCGAATTCAAGTCGAAATGAGTGTACCATACGTTCTCCCTTTGGCGCTGTAATCACGATGCCTATTCCTGCTCCTTCTTTATTTCGCGACCCATCAACAAAAACCTCCCATCGTTGTGAACTATTTGAATCTAGTATCTCTACTGGTTCTTCTTCTTCACACCCCGGTAGTCCTTGAATTTCATACTCTTCCTCGATTGGAAAATCTGCCAAAAAATCAGCTAGAACCTGGGATTTCTGCGCAGTTTGTAACTCATAAACAATGTTGTATTGTTCTAGCTGAGCGTTCCATTTTGCTATTCTTCCTACCTTCCCTGTATTCTTTAAAACTGATTCCAGTGGAGCTTTGGTTAAAATACGGACATAATGAGTGAGAAAATAAGTGCGTAACTTCTGAGTAGCAAATACCACTGACAAAATTAATTGTTCAATCTTTGTATAATTTCTTTCTGCTGAATTCAAAGTCTTGCTGATGTAGTATACAGGTTTCTCGATTTTCTCATTCGTTCGCACCATTACTCCACTAATGGCATTTTCTGTTGCTGCTATATACAAAGTTAACATTTCTTCTGGTTCTGGTTTTTGTAATGCTGGTAAGGTGGCAAGATGTAGTTTTATACTTTGAAATGCTTGCTCACAACGATCGTTCCATTCAAATTTATTTTTCTTCTTAAGTACATCAAAAAAGGGTTTACATCGTTCTGATGACCTTGCAATAAATCTACTTAGTGCAGCCAAACATCCATTTAACTTTTGTACACTCTTTATACAGTTTGGTGATGGCATATCCGTTATTGCTTGTATTTTTGCTGGATCAACTTGAATTCCATCTTTTGTAACCAGGTATCCTAAAAATCTCCCTGATGTAACACCAAAAATACACTTTTCTGGATTTATTTTCATCTTATACTTTCGTAGTGCACCAAAAATTTCAGTCAGGTTTCGCAAATGATCACCAGATAACTTGCTTTTTACTAACATGTCATCCACATAAACTTCCAAAGTTTTTCCGATCCATGGTTTGAATATTGCGTCCACTAAACGTTGATATGTTGCTCCTGCATTTCGTAACCCAAATGGCATTCTGGTGTAACAATACAATCCTCGTGGAGTGAAGAACGATGTATGTTCCTGATCCGCTTCTGCTAACGCTATCTGATTATATCCAGATTGTCCATCCATGAATGATAACATCTCATGTCCTTCAACAGCATCTACTAGTTGATCGATGTTTGGGAGCGGGTAACTATCTTTTGGACATGCCTTGTTTAGATTGGTAAAATCTATACAAATTCTTACTCCACCGTTCTTCTTCGGGACAATTACCATATTAGAAATCCATGTAGGGTATCTTACTTCCCGAATGAATCCTGCACTCAAAAGTTTTGCTAATTCTTTTTCCACTTGTTCATGATATTCTGGTGCGACTTTTCGTATCCGTTGGCGAAAAGGAATTGCATCAGGATGTATGTTTAATTCATGCTGGACGATGCTGGGATCGATCCCCGGCATGTCTTCTATTCTCCAAGCGAACACATCCATATATTCACAAAGCAATTTGACTATCTGTTGTTCCACATCTGATTTTATTAACGTCCCAATTCGCACTTGCTTGGGGCATTCTATGGTGCCGATGTTTATAATTTTTGTTTGTTCTACTGGGGTGAAAACTGGTTTTGGAATCCCAATTGGAGTTGGGGTTCCCTTTAATTGCTACTTAGCCCCTTTTTGTGGCTGATTTTCCAAATTTTCTTGATTTTTGCTATTCTCTCCTTTGTCACTCTCTATTTTACTTTTTGCATTTTTTTCTAAGTATTGATTTATTTCATCTTCCTTTGCTTTAATTCTTGATTCTTTTTTCTTTTTATATTGTGAATGCTCCCGTTCTTCATTTATTCTTGTCTCCGTTATTACACAAAGTTTAGCATCTTCTTGATCACCCTTTATCTCCATCTCTCCTCGCGGTGTTGGAAATCGTAGATACTGATGATAAGTTGATACTACACCTTTTAATTGATGAACCCATCGTCTTCCTATTATAACATTGTACGGGGATGGTGCATCCACAACACTAAATCTTGTCAGAATATTGATCGGTCCGGCCGATACTTCAAGATCAATTTCTCCCTTTGGCTTGGACGATACCCCATTAAATCCATAAATGACAAATCGTGAAGTGATGAGTTGATCTTGTTTAAAACCCATTTTACAAAATGTATTGTAGAACATCACATTTAATGAACTGCCCCCATCCAAGAGTATTTTCTTGACATTCCAACCAGATATCAATAATGTCAACACAAGAGGGTCATTATGCATTTCAATTTCTTGATTTACTTCTTGTGCAGAAAATGTTAATGGATGTGCCATCCAATCCTCCCATAACTCTACTTGCCTTCCTTGAACTCTAAAGGCCTCGTGGTTCCGAATTCTCTTGCACAACTTCTTGTTGATTGCTATATTCAAATCTGTATCACACTTTTCCACACATGAAATCATATTAATTGTCTGTTTGTTATATGGAATATGTATTGCTTTGCCTTCATCATATTTTTCTGATGGTTCAATTTTTTGAACAAATTCCTTTAATTCTCCAGCATCGACCATTCTTTGTACCAATGTTATAAAATTTCTACAGTTGTCTGTTGTATGTCCTTTGTAGTTATGGTATTCACAATAGTCTTTGGAGTGTTGTGTATGTTCCGGTTGATTTCCCTTAGTTATTGGCCATTGAAAACCTGGTTGATTCTTCAAAATGTTGAATAACCTGAAATATGAAACATTAAGCTTGGTAAAAGTTCTCTCTCGAAATTGTTGAGCAAAATTTTTTCCATTTCCTCGTCGTGGATGTTTTGATTCTTTTGATTCAACTTTTGGAGGATATTTCCTTTTCTGTTCTGGTAATTCTTCAACTGAATTTGTTCTCCTTGTTTTTCCTTGATTTTCAGAATTAATTCTCGATCCTTGATCCTGTATATCTTGGAGTCTTGCGCATGTTTCTATTATTTCTCTCAATTTGCCTTCAGTTTTTGGATTGTTTCGATGGATTTCAACGAAGAGCTGACTCTTCCGATCTACAATCCCCCATTTGTAATGGTTTATAGCTGTCATAGGGTCTAAATCACCTATTGCTTGACATATTGAATGCCATCTAGTTGTATAAGATCGGATCGATTCTTCCGGCCATGACATTAAAGAATAAAGTCTGTCCTCCCCTGAATCAATTGGTCTGTTATACATGTATGCCTCTAAAAATTTTCTGGCCAGTTGCGCATAATTATTGATAGAATTTTCCGGCAACCTGTCGTACCATAATAATGCTGTCCCTGTTAAACTTGACGGAAAACATCTGCACATGATTGCTTCATGACCATCCCATCGCGTCATTACTCGGTTATAATACTTTAAGTGCGATGTTGGATCCTTGGTTCCATCGTAACATTCAAACGCTGGAATATTATATTCTCTTGGTAATGATACGCGCGTTAAATGTTGCGCTAACGGTGTTCGCTTTGCTTCTTTCAATACCTCTTCTATCCGTCCCCCCTCTTTATTCTTTAATCCTTTAATTTCCTCCTTCATTTGTTCCATCGCTTCCAAACATGTTTCCCATTGGGTTCGTTGGAAGTTATTTTCCTGTTGTCTTCTGACCCGAGATGTCGATCCTGCTAACACTATTCTTTGATCTGGATTCCGCTGTTCATTTCTTGATATTTGTCTACTCGACATCGGCTCCTGATTTCGTACTCCAGTCACAGTTGGTCTTTGTTCTCGCTGAATTACATCTTTTAAAACTTGATTTTCGGTTGCTAGTAACTCAATTTGATGGTTGCTTGCTCTTTGCTCCTTTCGTATTTCCTTTATTTCTTCTAATAGGTCCTGTATTTGTCGTGTCTTTCTTCGAGAACTCTCATGATCTGAAGAGAAATTCTGAACCACAGTATTTGACATCAATTCTTGACTTGGGGTATGATTTCCCTCAATATTTTGTTGCTGTCCTGAATCACTTCCTTCTTCTAATCTATTTTCTAAGCCTTCATTACTATTTTGATTCCCAGAATTCGCGTCTTGAGACATATTTTCTAGAATTTGCTGCTTCTTCACTATCTTGTGCCTTCTCGATCGTTTTCCTTCCTCGATATCTAAAAATTTCTGAAAAAATTAGTCAAATGAACTCTTATCTATTAAATCATAAGAGATTCTTATTATTATTTTAACTGTAAATTTTCCCTATCACATATCCAATTTTTTCCTCCTTCAAAAAATTTTTGTTTCATATTTTTATCTATTTTGTTCCTCACAAGGTATTTTTCACGTTAATAAAACATACTTATGTAAATAAACCTTATTTTTCATATCTTGTAAAATTAAATTTTCCCATATTTTCTTATAAAAAAAAAAATTTTCTTCCCTAGATGATTCATTAATAAAAAATCCCTTTTTTATTTTTCAGGTAGGATAAATCCTTTTTTCAATCCCCTCCTTCTAGCGCCAAATTGTTTAGGCCAAAAATTCCTTTTGCTAAACAACCAATCAAACTCTT
>JAJJMC010032628.1:0-10722 GCA_023531435.1 Papaver californicum | reverse complement strand
CAAAATTATCTTGATTCATCCTCCCATGAAGAATTGCCAAAACATTTGACTCTTCACTCATCCCAATATAAAGGGTTAGTCAATCAAATAATAGATAGTAAGTGGGTCGGCTTGAAAATAAACGAGTTGCTAGTCGTAGAATATTATTCCCGTCAGACTTGAACCTAACTCAAATAGCAAGGCAAGGATTCGGAGAATTTTTCCCCCTTTTCGCCGAAGTAAATTGACCGAAGCTAAGGGGTTTGATCCGGATATTTTTCCCATTCATGTATCATAAATGGATCCGCGGGGATTTTTTTATGTCTTGGCGACCCTTTAATCAGTATTTTTCGTACCACCCCAATTAGGAATATAGAATTCATTTCAAAGAAAGGTCTACCTCGTGGAATAATCCTATTCCTTGTTATTTGATCCATTGTGGTCAATAACGCTCTTGAATTAGGCAAAGATAAGGAAAGAGAGGGATTCGAACCCTCGGTAAACAAAAGCCTACATAGCAGTTCCAATGCTACGCCTTCAACCACTCGGCCATCTCTCCTACAAAATTTTATGATTATGACCCAGAAATCGGGTGAATAGCGAGCCATTCATATTTATTTTTGCAATATAGGTACGACTAACCGATTATAACAATTCGAAATATGAAAATGGATGGGATTTTGGTCATAGAATTATTATTCTATTCTTTTTCCTTCTTTGAATCATAATCTGTAGGAAATATTAATTGAATGTTTAGAACGAGTCTTTTTTTATGTTATTTCGTCCTGTACAATTCCTTTGTTTGTGGGATTCTTTTCCCATGCGAGGTAATGAGAAGAATTATAGAATGGATTGCGAACTATGCCTAGATCACGGATAAATGGAAATTTTATTGATAAGACCTCTTCAATTGTGGCCAATATCTTATTACGCATAATTCCGACAACTTCCGGAGAAAAAGAGGCATTTACCTATTATAGAGATGGTGTGATTTGATTCTATTTAGTGTTCTCCGTCTTACGAGTAAAGGCACGCAGGGTTGGATTCGGTATAAAACGAAAGGCGTTTATTGAAATAAATCTGCAAAAAATCTACGCTTCTTGAAGGTGAAGTTTGGAAATAGAACAATTCCTTCTATTGTGTATCCCCGATTGATGCAGCCTCAGATACTTCAATTTTCTAATCTAGTATTGAACGAAAGGTTACACCTATAGGTTCTTCTGTATTAGAGGTCCATCCTACTCCATCAGTACCAATAGGCGGCATAGGGGAAGAAGCACTACACCTAGGAATCAACAAAAAAAACTTTGTTATAAATTATCCCTTTCCTTATCGGGATCGGAACTAACAAGAATGGTTGGGACAACAAACATCCATCTCGTTTGTACTTTGGATACCTATATAACCATCAAAGACTGTTGAAGTGACTAATTCCTGGAAATAGGGGGCGTTGAGGACAAAGAAATTGTTGGAGTAACCTTTTCTATCTAGCAACAACACGATTAGTGTTAAGAAAAGACCTCTTGCAGGAAGGCTGGCTAGAGATTTCTTGTAAAAACACTAGTCCCTGTCAGTTCATAATGAGAATATTTCAATATTCTTTTGGTTCCATGGATTATTATCATTCATTATGCACAGAAGGGAGGAGCCGTATGAGATGAAAATCTCACGTACGGTTCTGAAACGGGGATTCTTTGAATAGAATGAACGACCGTAACGGATGTC
Source organism: Papaver californicum (assembly GCA_023531435.1). NCBI lineage: Eukaryota > Viridiplantae > Streptophyta > Magnoliopsida > Ranunculales > Papaveraceae > Papaver > Papaver californicum. The sequence goes on along the minus strand of JAJJMC010032628.1, from coordinate 9,018 downwards.
AGCTCAATCCGAAGGAAATTATGCGGAAGCTTTACAGAATTATTATGAAGCTATGAGACTAGAAATTGATCCCTATGATCGAAGTTATATACTGTATAACATAGGCCTTATCCACACAAGTAACGGAGAACATACAAAAGCTTTGGAATATTATTTCCGGGCACTAGAACGAAATCCATTCTTACCACAAGCTTTTAATAATATGGCCGTGATCTGTCATTACGTGCGACTATCTCCACTATAGAAAGAGGGAAAGAAAGATAAAATACGCTAGTAAATACTAGAGGATAGGCTTTCTACATATGTATCGTACAAAGCAACGATTTTTATTAGCTGTAGCAAAGAAAGATACTTCATAAAAGCCAAAAAATGAAGAAATGAATATGCCTATAATACTATATTCTATGGATAGATAAAAGATCTAATTGATAGGGGAAGCGCCGTAAAGATCAATTAGTGAGATTTTGGGTCGATACAATAAGAAAAAACTGCTTACTTATGTCATGATATGAGATATAAGTTAGGAATCAACTTATGTAATAGGGTTGATCCACTAAGGTATTGAGCAGCGGTGTAGCATCAGATCCCAAAGATAGTAAGTCCTTTCTTTCTTAGAGAGGAAAGTCTTTTTCAAAGATTCTATATGAAAATGAAACGGAGATAGTTACCTTTCAGAAAAAGATAACTATAGTGGGGTTCATTTTTCTGAAGGTAGGAGAAAAGATAAAACTTATTTTGAATCAAAATGAAAGTTTAAAACTTATGTAAATGTAATTAACCCCTTCTGGTTAACCCGAGAAACAAAAATGGGATAGATTTATGAAAAATCTTATTTAGTTAGATAGGGTCGATTAAGATAAGATGGGACACCAAAATAATTTATTGCTGAGCCGTATGAGGTAGGAAACTCTCAAGTACGGTTCTAAGGGAAGGAATCGACCCACCTATTCCGACCGAGGAGAACAGGCCATTCGGCAGGGAGATTCTGAAATTGCGGAAGCTTGGTCCGATCAAGCTGCGGAGTATTGGAAACAAGCTATAGCGCTTACTCCAGGTAATTATATTGAAGCGCATAATTGGTTGAAGATCACGCGGCGGTTTGAATAAGAACACTCTTTTTATCCGTCAGTAAAAAAAATGGATCTTTCCTCTGGGAAGAGCTAATCAAGGAATTTCATTGTATCCCTTCTAAGATTGTTCTGTTCTATTTCGTTTAGTACCTCGTAGGCATAAACGATACCCGACTACAGTACATCATACATCCCTTTTTGCTATTCAAACTAAAAAAGCCTTTGAATGTGGATACTGGGGTCTTGGTCTTATTCATGACTGCCCCAATGAAGTGATTTGGAATCGAGCAATAGTCATACGTTCTATGTAAGATACGAAGCAGCTCCATCTAAGCACCTGTAATTTACATATGAATCCAAAAAAGAGTTTTTGTGTCAAGTCAAAGCCGGGAAAGGATTTTCAAATATTATAAAGGTCCGTTGAGCGCCTCATGGCTATGTCATAATAGATCCGAACACTTGCCCCGGATCGACTTCCAGATCATAATTGCTCTAGTAAATAACTAAACAAAATAAATAGCTGGGAGATAGGAAGGAAAGGAACTAATTATAAATAGATTTCAGAAGTTCACTAATTACTTGACTGTTGGCAGGTCTCTTTGTATGTGTTGTCCGGAAAGAGGAGGACTCAATGATTATTCGTTCGCCGGAACCAGAAGTTAAAATTTTGGTGGATAGGGATCCCGTAAAAACTTCTTTCGAGGAATGGGCCAGACCAGGTCATTTCTCAAGAACAATAGCTAAAGGCCCTGATACTACCACTTGGATCTGGAACCTACATGCCGATGCTCACGATTTCGATAGCCATACCAGTGATTTGGAGGAGATCTCCCGAAAAGTATTTAGTGCCCATTTCGGTCAACTCTCCATCATATTTCTTTGGCTGAGTGGCATGTATTTCCACGGTGCCCGTTTTTCCAATTATGAAGCATGGCTAAGCGATCCTACTCACATTAGACCCAGCGCTCAGGTGGTTTGGCCAATCGTGGGCCAAGAAATATTGAATGGTGATGTGGGTGGGGGTTTCCGAGGAATACAAATAACCTCTGGGTTTTTTCAGATTTGGAGAGCGTCCGGAATAACTAGTGAATTACAACTCTATTGTACTGCAATTGGTGCATTGGTCTTTGCGGCGTTAATGCTTTTTGCTGGTTGGTTCCATTATCACAAAGCTGCTCCAAAGTTGGCTTGGTTCCAAGATGTAGAATCCATGTTGAATCACCATTTAGCGGGGTTACTAGGACTTGGATCTCTTTCTTGGGCGGGACACCAAATACATGTCTCGTTACCAATTAACCAATTTCTAGACGCTGGAGTAGATCCTAAGGAGATCCCACTTCCCCATGAATTTATCTTGAACCGGGATCTTTTGGCTCAACTTTATCCAAGTTTTGCCGAGGGAGCAACCCCGTTTTTCACCTTGAATTGGTCAAAATATGCCGAATTTCTTACTTTTCGTGGAGGATTAGATCCAGTAACAGGGGGTCTATGGCTGACCGATATTGCACATCATCATTTAGCTATTGCAATTCTTTTCCTGATAGCCGGTCACATGTATAGGACTAACTGGGGGATTGGTCATGGCCTGAAAGATATTTTAGAGGCTCATAAAGGTCCATTTACAGGCCAGGGCCATAAAGGGCTCTATGAAATCCTAACAACGTCATGGCATGCTCAATTATCTCTAAATTTAGCTATGTTAGGCTCTTTAACCATTGTTGTAGCTCACCATATGTATGCCATGCCCCCTTATCCATATCTAGCTACTGACTACGGTACAGTACTTTCGTTGTTCACACATCACATGTGGATCGGTGGATTTCTCATAGTTGGTGCTGCTGCACATGCAGCCATTTTTATGGTAAGAGATTATGATCCAACTACTCGATACAACGATCTATTAGATCGTGTCCTTAGGCACCGCGATGCAATCATATCGCATCTCAACTGGGCATGTATATTTCTAGGCTTTCACAGTTTTGGTTTGTATATTCATAATGATACCATGAGCGCTTTAGGGCGTCCACAAGATATGTTTTCAGATACCGCTATTCAATTACAACCCGTCTTTGCTCAATGGGTACAAAACACTCACGCTTTAGCACCTGGTGCAACAGCTCCTGGTGCAACAACAAGCACCAGCTTGACTTGGGGGGGTAGTGGTTTAGTAGCAGTAGGCGGCAAAGTAGCTTTGTTACCTATTCCATTAGGAACCGCAGATTTTTTGGTACATCACATTCATGCATTTACGATCCATGTAACGGTATTGATACTACTGAAAGGTGTTCTATTTGCTCGTAGTTCCCGTTTGATACCTGATAAAGCAAATCTGGGTTTTCGTTTCCCTTGTGACGGACCTGGAAGAGGGGGGACATGTCAAGTATCCGCCTGGGATCATGTCTTCTTAGGTCTATTCTGGATGTACAATGCAATTTCGGTAGTAATATTCCATTTCAGTTGGAAAATGCAGTCAGATGTTTGGGGTAGTATAAACGATCAAGGAGTGGTAACTCATATCACGGGAGGAAACTTTGCGCAGAGTTCCATTACTATTAATGGGTGGCTCCGTGACTTTTTATGGGCACAGGCATCCCAGGTAATTCAGTCTTATGGTTCTTCATTATCTGCATATGGTCTTTTTTTCCTAGGTGCTCATTTTGTCTGGGCTTTCAGTTTAATGTTTCTATTCAGCGGCCGCGGCTATTGGCAAGAACTTATTGAATCCATCGTTTGGGCTCATAACAAATTAAAAGTTGCTCCTGCTACTCAGCCTAGAGCCTTGAGCATTGTACAAGGACGTGCTGTAGGAGTAACCCATTACCTTCTGGGTGGAATTGCCACAACATGGGCATTCTTCTTAGCAAGAATTATTGCAGTAGGATAATGGCTAGGAGGATTTGAAAAGCATTATGGCATTAAGATTTCCAAGGTTTAGCCAAGGCTTAGCCCAGGACCCCACTACTCGTCGTATTTGGTTTGGTATTGCTACCGCACATGACTTTGAGAGTCATGATGATATTACTGAGGAACGTCTTTATCAGAATATTTTTGCTTCTCACTTCGGGCAGTTAGCAATAATTTTTCTTTGGACTTCCGGAAATCTATTTCATGTAGCTTGGCAAGGAAATTTTGAGTCATGGGTAAAGGACCCTTTACATGTAAGACCGATTGCGCATGCAATTTGGGATCCTCATTTTGGTCAACCGGCGGTGGAAGCATTTACTCGAGGGGGTGCTCTCGGACCAGTGAATATTGCCTATTCTGGTGTTTATCAGTGGTGGTATACAATTGGCTTACGCACTAATGAAGATCTTTATACCGGGGCTCTTTTTTTATTATTTCTTTCTGCCATATCCTTAATAGCGGGTTGGTTACACCTGCAACCGAAATGGAAACCAAGCGTTTCGTGGTTTAAAAATGCCGAATCTCGTCTAAATCATCATTTGTCAGGACTCTTCGGAGTAAGTTCCTTGGCTTGGACGGGGCATTTAGTTCATGTCGCTATTCCTGGATCCAGGGGGGAGTACGTTAGATGGAATAATTTCTTAGATGTATTACCACATCCTCAAGGGTTAGGCCCACTTTTTACAGGTCAGTGGAATCTTTATGCTCAAAACCCCGATTCTGATAGTCATTTATTTGGTACCGCCCAAGGGGCGGGAACTGCCATTCTAACTCTTCTCGGGGGATTCCATCCACAAACGCAAAGTTTGTGGCTGACCGATATGGCTCATCATCATTTAGCTATTGCATTTCTTTTTCTCGTTGCTGGTCATATGTATAGAACTAACTTCGGGATTGGGCATAGTATGAAAGATCTTTTAGAAGCACACATTCCTCCGGGGGGTCGATTAGGACGTGGACATAAGGGTCTTTATGACACAATCAATAACTCGATTCATTTTCAATTAGGGCTTGCTCTAGCCTCTTTAGGGGTTATTACTTCTTTGGTAGCTCAACACATGTATTCTTTACCCGCTTATGCATTCATAGCACAAGACTTTACTACTCAAGCTGCGTTATATACTCATCACCAATACATCGCAGGGTTTATAATGACAGGAGCGTTTGCTCATGGAGCGATATTCTTCATTAGAGATTACAATCCGGAGCAGAATGAAGATAATGTATTGGCAAGAATGTTAGACCATAAAGAAGCTATCAAATCCCATTTAAGTTGGGTCAGCCTTTTTCTGGGGTTCCATACTTTAGGACTTTATGTTCATAACGATGTCATGCTTGCTTTTGGTACTCCGGAGAAACAAATCTTGATCGAACCCATATTTGCCCAATGGATACAGTCTGCTCATGGTAAGACTTCATATGGCTTCGATGTACTTTTATCTTCAACGAATGGCCCAGCATTCAATGCAGGTCAAAGCATATGGTTGCCCGGTTGGTTAAATGCTATTAATGAGAATAGTAATTCACTATTCTTAACAATAGGACCTGGCGACTTCTTGGTTCATCATGCGATTGCTCTAGGTTTACATACAACTACATTGATCTTAGTAAAAGGTGCTTTAGATGCACGTGGTTCCAAGTTAATGCCAGATAAAAAGGATTTTGGTTATAGTTTTCCTTGCGACGGTCCGGGACGAGGCGGTACTTGTGATATTTCGGCTTGGGACGCATTTTATTTGGCGGTTTTTTGGATGTTAAATACCATTGGATGGGTTACTTTTTATTGGCATTGGAAGCACATCACATTATGGCAGGGTAACGTTTCGCAGTTTAATGAATCCTCCACTTATTTGATGGGGTGGTTAAGAGATTACCTATGGTTAAACTCTTCACAACTTATCAACGGATATAACCCGTTTGGTATGAATAGTTTGTCCGTCTGGGCGTGGATGTTCCTATTTGGACATCTTGTTTGGGCTACTGGATTTATGTTCTTAATTTCCTGGCGTGGATATTGGCAGGAATTGATTGAAACTTTAGCATGGGCTCATGAACGCACACCTTTGGCTAATTTAATTCGGTGGAGAGATAAACCAGTGGCTCTTTCCATTGTGCAAGCAAGATTGGTTGGATTAGCTCACTTTTCTGTAGGTTATATATTTACTTATGCGGCTTTCTTGATTGCCTCTACATCGGGCAAATTTGGTTAATTCCTTTTTTTTAATGTCCTGTATCAGCGACAATTAATTTTATGTTTCGATGGAGAAGGAGGCCCACCTTCTTAATATTTTTACATCTAGGATCCGACTTGTATCATTGATAATAATAGGAACTGAACCATTATGGCAAGGCAAAGTTTGATTCAGAGGGAGAAGAAGAGGCAGAAGTTGGAACAGAAATATCATTTGATTCGACAATCCTTAAAAAAAGAACTAAGCAAAGTTCCATCATTGAGTGACAAATGGGAAATTTATAGAAAATTACAATCCTCACCACGTAATAGTGCACCTACACGTCTTCGTCGACGTTGTTTTTCGACCGGAAGATCGAGAGCTAACTATCGAGACTTTGGGTTATCCGGGCACATACTTCGTGAAATGGTTCATGCGTGTTTGTTGCCGGGGGCAACAAGATCGAGTTGGTAAGGATCAAAACATTCCTTCATGTTTCTATGGATCTCTATGATCGATGATCATAGAGGGCCCCTTTACCATTCTGTATAAATGGGTTATTCTATTTGTATAGATATGGTAGAGGGGTACATCCAACCCTTGTTTGTCTATTAGTCCCCAGCTATTTGCGTCCGCGCGGGGTAGAGCAGCTTGGTAGCTCGCAAGGCTCATAACCTTGAGGTCACGGGTTCAAATCCCGTCCCCGCAATATTCTTTTTTTGCCAAAAAATTTAGTTTTTACTCTCTTAACTAGTAATTTATGCCCTTTTTTCCTCTGGGATGGGAGGAAAAGAAGGGTGAAGATAGAACCACTACACTATCGTGGTCAACTATACCCAAGCATTTATCCTATTACATTACTTCAGCTTAGGCGGATAGCGGGAATCGAACCCGCGCCTTCTCCTTGGCAAAGAGAAATTTTACCATTCAACCATATCCGCATTTTTTTTCGTTCCTGATATGCATGTATATGTGTGCATAACATATGTATGTTATATCATGTCTGGATCATATTTGTGCAGGACGATTATAATTATTATATTAGAATATTAATATATTAATTATATTAGAATATAATTAAGAATTCAATTCTTTTTTTCAGTCAAGAGGTTTGACTTTGAACCCTCCCCCCAGTTTTTTTGAGACTTCTCTTTTATTGTATTGAATTTGAATGTGTCTCACAACTCGAAGGGGTTCGAGGGAGGGGTCATTTTTTTATCTGGGAAATACTGACTAGGTTCAAGAAATGAGAGAATTAAGTATAGCTACTAGAAAGACTAATCCAATCCATAATGATGTACCGGAAAATACAACATTTTTATTACTTGACCAACCATCTGAAGAAGCAAATACAACGGGTACACTAATCAGTAAGATTGAGGAAGTAGCAATTAATGCAAAAACCGCCAATTGGAAAGCAATAGTCATGCTTATAATCCTCCAAGCTATCAACAGAACTATACCATTTGATCCCTCTATAAGCCAAAAAATTGTAATAAATTCTATCATGAAGGGATTTGACCATGAACCCATGGATCCTATCGAACTTATTATCACTTTATTCAGACATGGGGTCTAGGAAAAATTTTGATTTACTTTACAAACGGACATGCTGGATCATCGATCTATTATAGATTCACACTTGGTATGTTTCTACAGATAGTGATGGTATCCACTCAGATGACCATGTTCTATTCGGGGGAATACAAATAAAATAGAGATTGTCTTTCGGAGAGATGGCCGAGTGGTTGATAGCTCCGGTCTTGAAAACCGGTATAGTTCTTTGTTCAGAACTATCGAGGGTTCGAATCCCTCTCTCTCCTTTTTCTCATTGAATAGATTTCTTTCTTTATTGTTTTGGCTTAACCTGGTATCATAAGGTGGAATGGCTCGGCTAGGTGGGATAGCCGAGCCAGAAAAAAGAAAGTAAAAAGGAACACTTTTTAAGTATGACCTAATCCAAATGATGGAATCAAATTGATTCCTACTTCAGGCATTTGATCTCCTGTCTCAGTTAAGAGGGGTCATGAAAAGAACAGGTTCCAAATCACGATCAATTCCTTTTTCAAATCCTGCTGCAGCTGCACGAGCTCTTCCCGCATGCCATAAATGACCCACGAATAGGAAGAATCCTAGAACAAAATGAGAGGTAGCTAACCAACTTCTAGGAGAAACATAATTGACTGCATTGATCTCAGTAGCTACGCCACCCACGGAATTTAAGGAACCTAAAGGAGCATGGGTCATATATTCCGCAGAACGCCGTTCTTGCCAAGGTTGGATGTCTTTTTTCAGCCTGCTCAAGTCCAAGCCATTTGGACCCCTTAGAGGTTCCAACCAGGGAGCGCGGAGGTCCCAAAAACGCATAGTTTCTCCTCCAAAAATGACCTCCCCTGTTGGGGAACGCATTAGATATTTACCTAAACCGGTAGGTCCTTGAGCGGATCCCACGTTAGCCCCAAGACGTTGGTCTCTAACTAGAAAAGTGAATGCTTGCGCTTGAGAAGCTTCTGGCCCAGTGGGCCCGTAAAATTCACTAGGATAAGCAGTATTATTGAACCAGACAAAACAACAAGCGATGAAACCAAAGACGGATAAAGCAGCTAAACTATAAGACAAGTAAGCCTCCCCAGACCATACAAGGGCGCGACGGGCCCATGCAAAGGGTTTGGTTAAGATATGCCAGATTCCACCAAATATACAAATGGAACCTAACCATACATGCCCTCCAATTATATCTTCTAAGTCGTCTACACTAACAATCCATCCTTCTCCTCCAAAAGGAGATTTTAGTAAATAACCAAATATAACACTTGGGCTAAGGGTCAGGTTAGTAATTTTTCTTACATCGCCCCCCCCAGGAGCCCAAGTAT
>JAJJMC010032620.1:0-12504 GCA_023531435.1 Papaver californicum | reverse complement strand
CCACGTGTTGGTCAGGCAGCAAGGCTATCTGTTTTGAGCAGTGTGCCTTACTTTCCCGCGACTCACGTGTTGGTCATGCATTAATGCTGTCAGGTTCAAACTTTATCGAGTTTTGCAGCTGTCAATTCAATGCTTTAAAAGGCTTTGTTCCAGTGATTCTTGTCTCATCGTGGCTCGTTACTTCTTCAATAGTTTTTGGACACATGTCCTCAGAATTTATTCTCTCACAATTTGCCCCCTTTTTCTTTTTTTGGGAGTTTATAGTTGGTAAAAATTTTGAAAAAAGGAAAAATAATAATTACCTTTTCAATTCCCACGCCTGCAATAACTTCCTTTCCCACGTTACACTTTTATCCGCTTTTTTCGCTAGCAGTAATTTTTCTTTGCACGTTGTTTTCAATTGGCGTTTTTCGAGAAAATCAAATCTCTGAAAAAGTTTATTTGTTTTTAGTTTTCGACGGTTCGTCAGTTTCAGTTTTCTCCTATTTATTACCAATTATTTCCTTCATTCCATTCTTTACACCTCTTATCTTCTTCTTCTTAAAGTTTTAGTGCTTTTCATTCCTTTGAACTTTTCAAAGATTCTTCAATACCTTTTCATTCTCCTAAACTTTTGTGATCTAAGATTCTTGCATCGGGATCAAGTTTTTATCTTTTCAATCAATCAGATTTTTCTTTTATCTAACTCTTTTTCTTTTTCTTTTTCGTATTTGCTTGTTTATCAGTCTTTGTATCTGTACCTTAATCATTGTAGATGATGTTAATGAGTTTTTATCTGTTTATTTGTTTGAATGAATGGTGATTCTAATGTTGTTGATCTCTCTTTTTGATGATTGGTTGTTTTATCATGATTCCTTATTTCTCTTGGTCATAGAATGATTGGATGATTTGTATTTTGATGTAATGATCATCTTGTTATTTTTTTTGTTTTGCAACTTTTCTGCTTTCTTCTTGCTTTTGATCTTAATAAGCTTTTTTTTTCTTGCTTTCCTATGTAGATAAAAAGTTATCATGGCTGGAAAAGGTAATGCCAAAGTTACTGGTGATGCTTCTTATCAGGATGATGAACCTTTAGTCAGGAAGTCATCTCGTTATCTTGTATCGAGGAGTCATCCTTCAGAATCTACAAGGCCCGTAAATGTTCCCGTTGCGGTCAACAATCCTGCTCCCAAGAACAAACGGGCTCATGAAAGTTGTAGCTTTAAATTAGTGAACCTTGAGGACTTCAAAAAGCATCATGGTCTTCAATGATTCAAAGTTTCCTTTTATGATTGTGCTAAAGATGAAATAACCCTGGAAATGATGGAAGGTTTTAAATATAGCAACGACAAGTTATTAATCCCTGCGGGAGCATTAGATGCGGGTCTACAACTTCCTTTGTACCAGAAAGAAAACCTTTTTCAGTTTGCGGTTGTTGCTAGCCGCAACCAATCTCAGTACAACTTAGTGCGGTCCGTAACTCAGTATAGTGGGAATTGGTGGCGCATACTGGATGAGTGTAGCATGCGAAGCCAAGGTAGAACCAACTTAACCTGTTATGTTCCAGACCCTGCGGAACGTAAACACTACACAGTGGAGAACTTCCACGCTACCTACGCGGACAACATTGCCGCAAAGAATTTTAAGAAATGGAGCGTTGGCCCGGGATGCAAAGGTGGTGAGAGATTCCGTCTGCTAGCGGAAATTGACAACTCCAAGATGAAGTACGTTCCAGGAACAAAGTGTCCTCTCAGGGAAAGAATTCGGGAAGATCACGACTACAAATGGTACATCACCCCTCTAGTCATTGAGGGTCAATGGGTCTTTGGGTTCGTTACTGATAAAGTGGTCTACAATCTTCTTACCCACTTCAATGGTTATTGCCCTTGGCGGCTAAATTTTTCTGACTTCAAATTTGCGCTTGTCATCATGGTACGTAAAGTTTCTTTCTGTCTTTTTATATATATTGCTTAATGATTATATTTTCTCTCTGATCAAATTTTCTCTCTTTTTTATAGCCGGAAACTGAGCCGCAAGCTGAAGAAAACACAAAAGATGATGCGGGAGTGAAGCGCAAGGCCGCACCCCCTACAAAAAAGGTATTGTTTTGATCTGATGATTCAAGTATTCCTTAAGAATTTCATGTAATGAATTATTACAGTTCATTTATAGGGTCGGAAGAAGGTGAAGGGCGCACCCCGTGCTTCCACGGACAGGGAAAAGGGAGAAATTCGAGATTCTTCCCTTTGTCGTCTATTCTTAGGAGGTGAAGGAAGCTCTGTTGCAGAGAGGCAAGATGAAGAACAGAATATTCCTCTTAAAATTACATACTCCGAGCCTGCGGAACAAGTTGGTGTTGCGGAAAAAGTCTCAAATGATGCCATCAATCTCTCGCACCAAGTTGTTGTTCCGGATCCTTCTTTTTTGCTTCAATTCTCCCCTCTGGTCGTTGATGAGCCACTTGAAGTTGCCTCAAGTGAAGATGATTCAACTGATGAATAGGATTGCCACACTCAGGATGATCCAAAAATGACTTCAATAGAAGTGGATCCGCAAGCTCATGTTGCAGAAACAGATGAGTCTGCGTACATTAATGCAGCGAGTAATATGCCCATAAATTCTATGGCAGAAACTGGATCTGTCGTAATTAACGCTGCGAGTGTGGCTGCGGATGACGCAGTACAACCGAACATGGAATTCCTGCAAGTGAATAGAGGAAAGGGAGTTGCAGAGGCTTCTAATCTCTTGGAAAAAGAAGAAGAAGCCTTTCAATGGTTCATGTCAAATAATCTTCTGTCTGTTCTACGCAACTCTTTGCCAGTGAAATCAGATAGCTCTTCAATCTCCCGGTTGCGCAAGTCCATGGAGGCTGTACAATTCGAAGTGGTTAGAGATGCTTAGTTAAAAGATCAAGGTGAAGCTGTTGATCCCACATTCCGCATCCTCGAACCTTCTTCTCTTGCGGAAACTGTCGCACTTGCGGATGGACAAGTGTATTCTTTTCCGCAACAAGCTCTTCTATATGTATTTTAATTGCTTTTATACCTTGTGATTTCTTCTTATTTTTAGTTATTGTCATAACTTTAATTCTACAACCTGGACGAGGTCAAAGCGCTGCTCATACTTCGTACCAATTCTACAAAGCGCGGTCCACAATGATGGAGTCCCGATTTAGGGCTGTAGAAAATGATGTTTTGGATTTATAGCGGGAAAATGACGTGCTTCGCCAATAATTTCCCAATCTTCAAAATCAAGGTTTTATTCTTTCTTCTAGTTACTTTTTTATTATTTTATTTCACTTGTTTTCTGAATTATTTTATGGGATCAGCGGGGGATTCAGAACTTGTAACTTGGATGCAGCGTAGAATTACGCAGTTGAGAAATCATGTTGTAAGAGTTAATAATGAGAATGTGGAGATCAAGATGAAATTTAATGATCTTGTTAGTAGTCATGATTTATTCAACCGGAAATATGATGAACTAGGTTGCAGTATCGACTTTTATTTGTGGAGAAACTTCGCAAGAAAGCTGAGTTTGAACTACTTTATTGTGGACTAAAGATTGCGTTTCTGAAGCACGGGCAATATCTGATAAACTGGAAAAAGAAAACCGTAGGATTTGTATGGAACGCAAGAATATTCTTGCGGTATTTTCCCGTTCCGGGTCGCGTCATCATTCACAGATTTCTTCGTACATAGCACAGCTTATTGAGGACAGAGACAACTCAGCTTCAGAGGCTTATGCTAACGGAAAAGCCCTTTCGGATGCTCAAGCTATGATAAGTAATTTATCTGATTCGGTTCTTCATCGCGAGAGTGACATTCTCCGGCTACATAAAGAAGTGGCAAGGTGTAAATCTAAATTGAATCGTCTGCGGGATAATGAAGCAGAGTTAAATCGATGTCAACAGCATCTTGAAGAACTCAAGGCCAATTACAGCAAGCTTTCAGAAGAATATGATTTTCTTGATATTACCAAAGATGCGATGGGTCGTGAATTAATAGAGTTTGAATCCCTCGCAAGAGGTATCCTATTTTATCGCATGTTTAAAATTTAATATTATTCCTGCATTGATTAATCCGTTACTTTTATTTCATGTTTTGAAGAAAAGTTCAAACATGCAACCGCAAGAGCTGCAAAGGCTGAGGGGGAGCTTGTTGCGGATAATACTAGGATGGAGGAACTCAATACACAGCTGAAGCTTGCTTCAATCAAAGCTAATGAAGCGCAAACCCAGCTTGAGATTGCCTCTACCAATGCCAATGAAGCGCTCGCTCAACTTGAGCTATTATCTTCTAATGTCAAAAGAGCTGAAGATAAATTACAACAAGAAGCTGCGAAGAATGAAAGGCATGCTCGGAATTTATCTACTGAGAGAGGGAAATAATATTTTGGAAGACAAAAGTCCAAAGTTGCGAAAAACGAAGTAAATTAGTACAAAATGGAAATTGAAAATAGAAAAGCTTATATTCTTTGGTTAAGAACCGAAGTTAAAACTTTAATTGCAAAGGCGGTCAACAACACTCTTGACCAAGTACAAGCTGATGGATTTATAAAAGTTCACAAGCGCAGAGATGTCCCATAGAATCCTCCTTTTAAAGGCGTTCTTCCCGCACGTTAGCTTTCTTTATTGTTGTTCCGTTCTTCTTCATTTTTAGATTGTAGTTGCGTTTTCATTTTTCCTTGTGATTTTATCCCTGTAAAACAGATTTTAAACATATACTGATTATTAGTTCCTTGTATGAGTGTAATTTTTAACCGCAAGGAAATTTTATACCTTGAGTTATATTGTGGGTGTAACACATGTCTAACTTCTCTCGGGCCATGAGGAAATTAGCATGCGGTCCCGAAAGTCTCCTAAAACGGAGAAAGATACAACAATTAATATCACATTAGGCACCCCTGTTGGCGAAAGATCCAATAGTCATACACTCATAGACATTCACATGGACTTTTTTAGAGAGGTTACATTTGTAGCTTTACCTAATATAAAACCAAATTGTTGTATAATTGCATTGCTGATTGTGAGCACTTCCTGAAGTGGAGAGTACCTGGTACAATAATCAATGTCATGTTAGGCATCTCTATAGCGAAAAATCCTATAGTCATAGACATTTATTTGGATCTTCTACAGAGATTGCATTTGATATGCTTTACCTATTATGAGCGCCAACTATTGCACAATTACATTATTGATCAAGGATAGTATGGTTTGAGATACTGTGCGTTCCACGGATGTTGTACAATTCCTCCATCCATATTCCGCAAATGATATGATCCTTGTCCCGCAATGCCTTGTATAATATAAGGTCCTCCCCATGTAGGTGCAAATTTTCCTGTTTTTTTGTCTCTTTGGTATCCCAAGATTTGCCGCAGAACATACTGTCCTTCCACAAAATTCCGTAACTTTACTTTTTTACGTATTCTCCTGCCAGTATTCTTTGATAATTTTTTATTTTTTAAAGTGTAACTTCTCTTCTTTCTTCTAAGTCATCCAACTTTTCAAGCATTAAATCTGAATTTAAATTTTTCTCCCATGCTTCTGTTCTTGTAGTGGGTAGAATGACTTCCGTTGGAATAACTGCTTATGTTCCGTAAGTAAGAAGAAATGGTGATTCTCCAGTGAATTCCCTTCTTGTTGTGCGGTATGCCCATAATGTATTATGAAGCTGTTCACACCATCGCTTATGATGGCCATCTAGAGTTTTCTTTAAATTCACAACAATTGTTTTATTTGTTGCTTCAGCTTGCCCATTGCTTTGCGGATAGAGCAGAGTAGACTTATTCTTTTGAATGTTAAATGCTTCGAAAAGCATATCTATAGTTTTCCCTTGTAATTGTTGTCCATTATCCGAGACTATGGCCACCGGAATTCCCAATCTACAGATTATATTCTCAAATAAAAATGTAAAAACATCGGTATCTCTAATGTGTGCAAGAGCTTTGGCCTCAACCCATTTAGTGAAATAGTCTGTAGCCACAATCAAGTATTTTATTTTTTGGGTACCTTCCACTAATGGTCCAACAATGTCTATCCCCCATTTTGCAAATGGCCAAGGGCTGAGTATGGAATTAAGTTCTGTTGCGGGAGCCTTTATTCTTTACGCATAGCGCTGACATTCTTCACATCTTTTTACCATATTTTCCGCATCTTTATGCATAAATGGCCAATAATATCCTTGCATTTTTGATGTTAAAGCCATTGATCGTCTTCCATTATGATTCTCAGCATCTCCATAATGTATATCTTTGAGAATTTGTATCCCTTGCTCTCGTGATAAACATCGAAGTAAAGGCCCTAAAAGGGATTTCCGGTACAGAATTCTATCCCACAATTGATAATTCACAGACTTTGATTGCACCTTCTTGTCTCTTTAGTGCTTGCGGGTAATATCACATTTTGCAAATATTGATGTATTGAAATTCTCCAATCTTCTCTGGTTAAATCATTTTCTATTTTTTATGGGACACTTGCATCATCTTGTACAGATGCATCTTCAATATCTTCCTCCACTTCTTCTTCCATATTTTCAACTGCCCACAACTTGATTGATGGTTCATAAATACGCCCAATTTTTACTGCTAATGTATTCTGATCCTTTATCATTGAAGAAATAAATGCTAACGCATCAACATCACGATTCTTATCTCTGGACAGATGCCGAAAGGTTATATTTGGAACCTAAAGCGCCAGTTTTTGCACAAGATTTTTGCATTTTACTATGTCTTCATCAAGCGCTTGATATTTTAACTCAACCTGTCGAATTATTAATTGTGAATCACTTGTGAGTCGGACGTCGCTTATCCCCAACTCAATGATGAGCCTGAGTGCATGAACCACAGCCTCATATTCCACTATATTGTTTGTATGTTCATCGAACTCAAGTCGGAATGAATGTACAATTCGATCCCCTGTAGGAGTCGTAATACAATTCCAATTCCCGCACCTTCTTTGTTCCTGGCCCCATCAACGAATACTTCCCATCTTCGGGAATTTACAGAGTTTAAGATATCTTGAGGATCATCCTCTTCGAACCCGGGCAAACCTTGAATTAGAAAATCATCATCTAACGGAAAATCCACAAGGAAATCATCTAGGACTTGCGAATTCTGTGCAGTTTGTAACTCAAATAATATGTGGAACTGTTCGAGTTGTGCGTTCCATTTTGCTATCCTTCCAACTTTTCCCACATTATTCAGTACAGATTCCAACGGAGCTTTGCTTGGTACCCGCACATAGTGTGTCAAAAAATACGTACGTATTTTCTGGGCAGCAAAAACCAGTGCCAAGATTAAATGTTCAATTTTCGTGTAATTTCTTTCTGGGAGGTTCATAGTTTTACTGATGTAATATACGGGTTTTTCTACCTTTTCATTTGTTCGCACCAATACCGCACTTACAGCATCTTCTGTTGCGGCTATGTACAAGTCAAGCACCTCTTCAGGTTCTGGCTTTTTTAATGCGGGAAATGTGGCGAGATAAACTTTAATACTTGAAAACGCTTGCTCACAAACCTTGTTCCATTCAAATTTATTCTTCTTTTTCAATGCGTCAAAAAAGGGCTTACATTTGTCCGATGATCTAGCAATAAATCTTCCGAGTGCGGCCAAACAACCATTTAATTTCTGTACTTCTTTGACATTCCTCGGAGATGGCATATCAGCAATGGCCTGAATCTTTGCCGGATCAAATTCAGTTCCTCTTCTGGTAACCAAGTACCCCAAAAATTTCCCTGACGTAACCCCAAAAATGTACTTATCGGGATTAACTTTCATTCTGAATTTTTGCAAGGCTTCAAATATCTCTTTCAAATCTTGTAAATGATCCTTTGAGAATTTACTTTTTATCAGCATGTCATCTACATAAACTTCGAGTGTGCGGCCTATCTATGGTTTAAAAATTACGTCTAGAAGCCGTTGATAAGTTGCTCCTGCATTTCTCATCCCAAATGGCATTCTGGTATAACAGTATAATCCGTGCGGAGTGAAGAACGCAGTGTGTTCTTGATCTTCTTCATCTAGAGCAATCTGATTGTACCCTGATTGTCCATCCATAAAGGATAAAGCCTCATGACCTTCAACAGCGTCCACCAACTGATCAATGCTGGGAAGCGGATAACTATCTTTTCGACATGCCTTGTTTAAATTGGTGAAGCCTATGCAAATTCTTACCCCGCCATTCTTTTTTGGTACTATCACCATGTTTGAAATCCAAGTTGGATACAGCACCTCTCGAATGAATCCCGTATCCATAAGCTTTTTTAACTCTCTTCAACTGGCAAATGATGTTCAGGCGCAACTTTACGTATGCGTTGCCAAAAAGGTGTAGCTTCCGGATGTATATGTAACTCATGTCGTACAATATTTGGATCGATGCCCGGCATGTCCTCCATCTTCCATGCAAAAATGTCCACAAAATCTTTAAGTAGAATAACCAAATTATGCTCCCTTTTTGTTTCCATCAACATTCCAATTTTTATCATCTTGGGAAGTTCTTTTGTTCCTATGTTAATATTTTTGGTTTCTTCGATTGATGTAAAGGTGGGTTTGGGAGATCCTAAAAGTGCGGATCCCCCTTTAATTGCTATGATGGAATACTACCTTCATCAATTTTTGGCATGCTTTCCTTTATTGTAATACCTTCATTTGCTTCATCTATTGCTTTATTTCCCGCGGTCTTAATCATATATTGGTTCAAGGCTTCTTCTTTAGCCTTTATCTTGTGCTCTTTTTTCTTATTTTGTTACTGATGTTATCGTTCTTTATTCATGCGTACTTCTGCTAGAATGCAAGATTTCGCTTCATTTTGATCTCCTTTTATCTCCATCTCCCCTTGCGGTGTTGGAAACCACAAGTATTGGTGATACGTTGAAGTTACCTCTTTCAATTGATGGACCCAGTGTCTACCAATGATGGCGTTATACGAAGATGGAGCCTCCACTACGCTGAACTTAGTGTTAGAATACTTATCGGACCAGCAGTAACGTCAAGCAAAATTTTCCCTTTCGGTTTTGAAGCTAAACCGGTAAACCCATAAATTGTATAACAAGAAGGCATTAGCTGATCATCATTTATCCCCATCCTCTGAAATGTATCATAAAACAAAACATTAAGAAAGCTGCCCCCATCCATAAGAATTTTCCTTATATTCCATCCAGATACAGGCAGTGTAAGTACTAACGGATCATTGTGCATTTCAATCTCTTGGTCCACCTCGTCCGCAGAAAAAGTTAACGAGGATGCCATCCATTCTTCCCATATTTCAGTAACTCTTCCCGCAACCTTGAATACTTCGTGACTGCGAACTCTTTTATGTAATTTTTTATCAATAGTCGCACTCATGGATGACTGATCTGATACAGAATATGAGATCATGTTAATAGTTTGATTATTTTGAGGAATATTAACAGCTTTTCCCTTATTAGGCCTTGGTGGGGGATCAGTTGATTGATTTAATTCCTTTAACTCCTCCGCATCGATCAACCTTTGCACTTGCATTATTAAATTTCTGCATCGGTTTGTGGAATGACCCCGATAGAAATGGTATTCACAATACTCCTTGGGATTCTGTGTGTGTTCGTGTTGTTGTTCTTTTGTCCGGGCCACTGAAAATCTTGTCTGTTCTTTATTATATTTAAAATTTCTGAATATGGAGTGTTGAGTTTAGTGAAAATTCTCTCCTCAAATTGTTGGATAAATTTTCTTTTTTCCTCAATCTTTGCTTGCTTTGATTCAATGTTTGGAGTTTTTCCCGTAAACCTCTTCCCGGATCCGGATGACGGCTCTATAGAATTGGCTCTTTTTGCATTTCCTTGTTGTTGAGATATTATTCTCGGATGTTGCCTCTGAATGTCCTGCAATATTGTATATTTTTCAATAATATCTCTGAGATCTCCTTTACTTTTTGGATTTATATTATGGATATCAACAAAGAGTTGGCTTTCTCGATTGGCTATTCCCCACTTGTAATTATTGATATCGACTTCTGGGGTTACATCCCCAATTGCTTGATAGATCGTCTTCCATCGATCTGTATAATCACGGATGGTTTCTTCTGTCGACGAGGCAAGTGAGTATAGCTTTTCCATCCCCGCATCTGCGGGCTTGTTGTACATGTATGCTTCTAAGAACTTGTGGGTCAATTGCGTGTAAGAATACACCGTCCCTTCTGGTAAATTGCCATACCACGCCAAAGTTATTCCTTTCAAACTCGAGGGAAAAAACCGGCACATGACAACATCATCTTGCTCCCAACGTGTCATGATGCGATTGTAATACTTCAGATGTGTTGTTGGGTCTTTTGTCCCATCGTAGCTTTCAAAAATGGGAATACTACATTCATGCGGTATTGGTGTGTATGCCAAGTGCAGCGCCAGTGGCGTTCGTCTAGCTTCTTTTAAAACTTCTTCTAATCGTCCACCCTCTTTATTTTTTAAATTCTTTATTTTTTCCCGCATTTTTTCCATATCCTCATAGCATTTTTGCCACATATGATTTTGCAATCTTGAACCATCGAAATTCAATCTATCTGGTTCATTCCGCTGGCGTATGGTTTCCACTACCATTACTCTTTGATCTTTATTGGCTCTCACTTTTCTTCCTGTGGGTCCACTGGAGCTTTCTTCTTGCCCCCGTGTTCTTGTTGTAAATGGTTCCGCACCATGCTGGGCCTTTTCTCTGAGTACTTGGTTTTCTCTGGTTAAAAGTGCAATTTGTTCCGCACAAGTCTGTTGAACCTTTCGCATCTCGTCCATTTCTTCCATTAATTGTAGAATGTGATCAATACTATTTTGAGAATTTTCTTCAAATGAACGACTATTTGAGTGATCTTCAGAATTGTTTATGTGATCATTAATGGGTTGTTGCTCTTGTGACTCTCTCACCATTTCCCTTTGTTGAGGAGACCCTATTGCATTACTCCCCTGATTTCTTGAATTGGCATCTTGATCTTGCATGTTTCTATGTGACACTGTCCTCATTTGTGTGAATCCTTTTGAGATGTTGTGATTTCTTCTAAGATCAGTCTTGTGTTGATGTAGGGATTTCTTTACCAGTATTCTAAAAGAGCTCAGATAATAAATTATGTGTTTCAAGAGGTTTTATCATTATCAATAAATTTGTAATACAATTTGATTGAAAGAAAATATTACACTTAGTTTTAACATATCACACTCAAAACAGATAATTTTCTAGTTTACCATAGGTTTTGTAAGTTCATGTGGAAACAAATTAATACCAAGCTCGAACACTCAATTGAAAACTTATTTCACTGCTATTTGTAGGAATCAAAAATTTGTTGAACGTAAAAAATCAAGAACTTGATAAACATAACATATTGTTTAGTGAAAATTTATGAACTAAATTTTCAAACCAACGTTTTGAAGAATATCCTTGGTAATTTTACATTTATGGAAGGTACAAAATAAATAAAAATAAAGAATATGATCATAACGACCAAATTTATATATTCATCAACTGATTTATTTAGAGTAAAACCATATATATAATTTTTTCATATGAATCTTAATCATTATATTTTAAATAGAAGGATTTTCAAACAGAACACGATTCAAAATTTTAACAACGAAAATTTTGACAGGTAGAATAAATTCTTTACTACCAAATTGTTTCTAGCGCCAAATTGTGATTACCAAAAATCTGGCATCTTTGGATCACAACTAAAAGCATATACATCATAGTACAGCACGATATCTTATCGTGAAATCAACTCCCATGATCATTTAAACAATGAGAATTAATCAAACAACTTAAAATGAATTGACTCATACATTTAACGTGGTTCAACAGTCTGACTGTCTACATCCACGGGTAAAAAGATTTGTGTTCCTTTTATTATACATCATCATAAGATACAACAAATTATTGATATGTCATAAAATCATGAACGTAATAATCATAGTATAACTGAAGTTAAAGTTTTACATAAGTTCATACCTAAATTCTTTGTTATCACTTCAATGTCTTCAGTCTAATTTCTCTCCAGATTTTCCAACTCCTTTTCATGTTTATGAGCTTGGTATTTATAGCCAATTTGATGGATCCCACCAATCTACCTTTCCACCTATTTATTCATTATTGGTGCGATATGTAATCCTGCAAGGCCTGATCGTTCTTCCCGCAAGTCTTAGCATGCGTACTACTTGTTTCTCATAATTTCTCACTGGTTATCCCGCAGCTTTTCTGCGGTCTTGTAGTTAAGTTATTGTTTTTGGATTAGGATGACTGTTGCGGTCTTATTTGAATCATGGCATGTTTGACACGTAGCTCTTTAAAGTGAATCATCATGCTTTATTTCTTTTTGTTCCGCTGCTTGTATAGTCGACACATGTTAGTCATGCATCAATACTCATTATTACTCTTTATTGAGTCATGCTTTCTCGCAACCTGTTGTCAACCGAGAAGTTAATGATGTCTGTTTTGAGCAGTGTACCTTACTTTCCCGCAACCACGTGTTGGTCAGGCAGCAAGGCTATCTGTTTTGAGCAGTGTGCCTTACTTTCCCGC